>OX418227.1:14414268-14506683 GCA_948455865.1 Conomelus anceps | reverse complement strand
ATTCCGGAACTGCTTTTCCTATTTCTGTGTAGTATCCTGGTATTATGTATTGTATATTTCTATTAATAATAATAATAATAATAATAATCATCATCATCATCATCATCATAAACTGATATTGCTATTCATATTGACTCGTTGCTGGCGCTCAAGCTTTTTAGCTTTTGCTAGCAACGCCTGTAATGATTATATTCTGCTGTTTATATATTTTTTTAAATTTATTTCAACTTTGCTATTGTGATTTTTTCATTCATTGGCTTTGTTGTTGTTTTAATATTTCTTTTTATTTTGGAGGTTTTAATTTTTTGTTTGTATTATTTGTCGATGGCTATAAAATGAATTTGAATTTGATTTGAATTTCATTAGAATGACGTCATTCTACGGGGATTAAATTTAATTAAGGGGGATTAACGGGGATTAATTTTAATTAAAAAAGACACTGTTCTCTGCTGTAAAATCACTTTCCGGTGGTTCGAAACCCACCTAAAACTGTAGGTCCATCTCATCAATCACCATCATCCAACTCATTACCCACGCACTGGTCTCAGACCTATGTGGGCTTCATCCTCAGAAGAAAAAATTGGCTTTCGGCTTAAGTTGTCAATCTTAATAATGCTGTAATCATATATTTATTGTGAATTTTCGCAAATAAAGCCATCTGAATGTGAATACTAAACATTATTATAGTCAACCTATGACATTATAACTTCCCACAAAGTTTTAAAATTTTAAGTCTATTTGATTTGAAAATATCATCTATTTTCAATTATTGGAGGAAATTAATATAAACATTAAATATGTATAAATTATTCGCAACTTTTAGTTGTTTTTTAAGAAGTCACTGACCTTTGTTTAGGTACGACCTGATAACTCTGACACCAGACCTTAGCCAGCCTGGTCACACAATATTATTACTATTTTTCTTCTTTGTTTAAATAGAATGTATGAATAATTTTATTCAAACAAGAAACAATGCTGATGAAAACAATACATAAATATTAAAAGTTATGCGAATGACTTACATTCTCCTGTATAGTTCGAAGCACAGTGGTAGCGTAATAGTCATCGGGGTACATGGAGATCAGTCTCAGCATCTGTTTACGAATGACAGGCTGTATGTCCGACTTGTAGGTGCTGTAGTCTTTCAACATGGCCGCACCTACCATTCCTACCACGAAGCACAACATTTGGGCACCTGTGTTCTAAAAAAAGAAAATATACAAATTAAAATGATAAAATATTGTATAAATTAAAGACTAATTAAAATTATAATTGATTGAATAAAATGATGGTTAACATGATAAAAGTTGGAGGAAGACTACAAAATTTATAACTCCAATAGGATATATTTGATAAAATCAAGTTCAACATGATAACATTATGGGAAATGATGGCTAAAACAGGTTCAAAATGAAAATTGCAATAGGATTGGTTAAATAAAATTATGATTATCGTCATAAAAATTGGAGTATATTAGGCATTATAATTCCGTCCGAATAATTGTATAAAATTATGCTTGACTCAATTACAGCATGGGAAAAATTGGTTAAAAAAATGTCTGCTCAAAAATTGAAGGAAAGTGAATGGTTGAGCAACCTAATTTTTTTTTTTTTGCTGATGATGCCCACATGAGTCCGAGACTTGTGCGTGGGTAATGAGGTGAATGATTACACATTATATGCCTGACGGTGGAGCGGGATTCGAACCCTCGACCACTTAAACGACAGCAATTGAGGTGGCTGAAAGATAATTGACCATTTTTTCCGGTTCAAAAGGGGCAATTTCAATTCCTTTTTCTCGTTAAGCCGAGTCTGCGTAGCCGAATTGGCTTATCGCTGGTCTGATAAGCCAAAGGTCCTGGGTTTGATCCCAGTTGAGTGCAAGATATTTTTCTCGAGCCACTCCCGTGTTTCGGAGGACACGTTAAGCCGTCGGTCCCGGTTGCATATAAAAAAAGCAGTCGTTAAAAAAAACGGCGAGGTGGAACTACCCGTAAGGGTCTCCCCACCACGAAAAGCCATACGAATTTACTTTTTTAATTCCTTTTTTATGGATCAATTACATAAAATAATACTTGATATGTTTGCAGTGTGGAAAAAGTTAGTACGAAAATAATTTTCAATTTATGACCCAATAGAACTGGTCGAAAATATTATGGTTACCATGATTATAATTGATGGAGAGAAGGAGAGTTTCAAAAATAACAATTCCAAGGGATTAATATTCTGGAAAAATGGTTAAAAAGGGTTTAAAGCCATAATTATTCGAATAAAAGCACGGTTAACATGATAAAGGTTGAAGGAGGAGGTTAATCATAGCTGAAACAGTATTACTTAGTTAAAGTTATGGTTGACTTGATTACTGTGCGGGAAAAATTGGTTGAAAGAGGTTTAAAATCATGAATTCAATAGGATTAGTTGAATAAATTTATGTTTAAAATGATAAAAGGAGATGATCGAATACTTCAATAATGATTTCAATTTTAAAACTTGAGCTAAAAGTTTTAAATTCTCTGAAAAATCACCTATGAGGTAGGTGGGCTATTTATTCTCATTTTTTCAGGTTCAAAGAGACAATTTAAATTCCTTTTTTTGGGGATGAAGCCCACATAGTCCTGAGACCTATGCGTGGGTAATGAATTGGGTAATGAGTGAGTAAAAGTTTTAAATTCTCTTGAAAACCACCTTTGAGGAGGGAGAGCTATTATTTATTCTCATTTATTCCTGTTCAAAAGGGCCAATTTCAATTCCTTTTTTTGAGGATGAAACCCACATAGGTCTGAGACCTATGCTTAAGTAACGAGTTGGATGATGGTGAACGATGATTTGAACGTACAGTTTTAGGTGGGTTCCGAACCACAATTAGCTTCTCAATAGATCCAATTATTCAATCAATCCAACCAACTCATAGAATAAACTCTGGGATAACTCTCTACTAAAAAAGGTGAGAAAAACTTCTTTTGTTCAAAATTAATTCTTCCTCATCCAGTGAAAGGTGAATGTCTGGTTAGGGCATATGAACAGAGTGAAGCTCGCACCCACCTCTGTGAACTTTCTGGTAAAACTTTTTCAACTCACAGAAAGCTGTGATAGAGACTGGACAAACTCAAATTACCGAGATTAATAAAACTTTCAAACAATACAATGGACTCGAGAAGGCATAGCAGAGCTGACAAGGAAAAGCGGCCCGAACAAAAGATTTTCCCCCAGTTTTCCACGGAAATTATCATCGGGAAAAGCCAGTCCGTGAAATTTTATGAATCCAAACATCGAGATTAATCCATTCCCAATAGGAGAGCTTTTTCACGAGGTTGAAATGATTCCCTGCCTCATCAATTTATGCTAAAATATTCCCTTGTTGGTTCTTTTTATTCGAGAAAAACGTTGTGGTAGTGAAAACAGTGCCGTAAATTAAAACCTCTTAAACGAGGCAAAATTCTTGTCTTGAACGAAGTAGCTTCCGTGTCCCGAGCGACTTCAGAATGGGATAAGAATGTAATAATTCTTTTCATCGTGGTTCAGGCTTTTTCAGGGCATGAATCATCTACGAATGCAACTAAATTGAACGGTTCTTGAGTTCTCTAGAGGAAAATATAGAATAAATTGCTCGGTTTTTCGTTTTAGAATATTTAAGTCAAGAGAAGAGCGTCCGTAGCTGAGTCCGATCGGTCACCCTTACAGAGAGGGCCCAGGAGAGCGTTGCTTATCTAATCTGATTGAACAGATAACTGATACTCCTCACGGCTATTACTTTCCTTAGCTATTTTCTTAATTGGAATAAATATAGTTTAATTCAATATAATGATAATTAAATATAATAGATTTCAATTTACGGCTGTAATTTCACAATCACAACGTTTTTCTCGAGCAAAAATCGAACAAGAAAATATTTTATCACGGTAATTAATTGAGATTTTAACATTTTTAATCAAAATTGCAGAATTTACTTGAATATTCAAATGCACAGTCTGAATAGTACTCAAAAATTGTGAGATGCTCAGTACTCAATGTTTACTCAACTCTGACTCAACAAACTGACTCAATTATTGGACTGATGATGATAAGCGTAGGTCTTTTATTGGTTAGTTCCACCTCGCCGTTTGAGCCATGTTATGAAGAACATGGTGGACCTGCCATTATAGGTGGGCTCCCAACCACCGGGTGGGTGTGATAAAAAAGCTTAAAACACCAAGTCATAGAAGCACGGTCCAAACGTAGTCTTAACCGGTTGTGACTGAACACCACAAACTCAAAATTCATTGTCAATATATAATCATAGAAAATCTAAATTATTTTACAAGTATGTTAAATTATAGAGAAAGAAACTCTTAATGAGAATCTATTTACCTATTTATCTACGACCATGTCATAATGCATACATTACAGTTTCACAATTGATGCCAAAACAGCTGTCTTTTCGAAATGCTTTTTGAGACCCGTTGCATAAAGAGCTCATTATAGTACAGGTTCTACATTATAACACGGGTTCTGGACCAATCAGAAGCATTTTTGATGGAATCAATATCGTAATTCAATATTGTGAAACTATCAGCTGATTTCATCAAACTGCTACACCAGCTACTTTAACCTAACAATCTACTATAACTTCTCATATTTGAGATGAGAGGTTAGGTATCTCTGACCGTCACAGGTAAAATGAAATTGTTTTAATTAAATGTATACTAGTGGTCGTAGATAAAATAGTGTATGCAACGATTATATTTGGCCATTAAGGCACTCGTGATATATTATTTTATAACACTCGCGTTCGCTCGTGTTATAACTTACATCTAACTCGTGCCTTAATAAGGGTCAAAATAAAATCGTTGCATAAACTACTATTGTTTATCACTGATGTCTCGTATTTTTTAAGTGATTCATTCGCCCCACCTATTTTTCTTGCGTTATTCAACCTCGGTTGATTTGTTGTGCTGGGTGATGAAAAGCTCATTTATTTACATAGATCCCTATTTAAACCTGTGAAAGTTCCCAATCCTTCAATTTTATTTTATGCTCTGTTATAGTTTTCAATCATTTTTCCGTTAAGAATATTTAAGCATATATCATTTTTCCGTTAGAGCATAATCATATATATATATATATATATATATATATATATATATTTATTTATTTTCACTAGACATATTGGACTTTTTAAACTAGTGAATTGTGTTATTGCTTCTTAAACACAATTTTTATTGAAAAAGGGTTGGATTATTCTTAACTATACCTTTTTTATTGTGATTGCATGGACTGTATAGAACCATAGCCAATTTCGACTGTGGGTGACTCTTTAACCTAATATTACGTTTTGATTCCAACAGCGTACTACGCAAACGAGGAGTGAGGTACGTTGCGATTACTTTCCCTCACTAAGCTAACAAAGTTGCATCTATGCCAAGCCCATTGAAACAAATTCTGAAGGTCTATGCTTAACAGTCCACTCCCACCTTCACACAGGGTCTGGCTGCACAGATGAGTATGTATACTGTCTAGGCCACCTCTAAGCTACACAAATGAGGAGTGTGCTAGGTTGCGATTACTGAGCTAACAGAGTTGTATCTATGCCAAGCCTGTTGAGACAAATTCTGAAGCTCTATGCTTAACAGTCCACTCCCACCTCTACGATCAGGGTCTGGCTAAGATGAGTATGTATACTATCTAGCACAACTCTGAGCTAAATCGAAGCCATCATTTAACAGAGACGTTTGAAAAGCAACACAATTGATGTAGTCTTTTTTGTATCGGAGATGAATAAAACTCAATTTACCTGAAGCCAAAATTAGGCAAAATTTCATCGACCAGTGTATTATGAATAATAAGATGAAATTGTCACAACCACATTAATTAAAATCAATATTTTCAATAAATGTAGTTGTGACAATTTCGTCGTCTTATTATTCGAAATGAATACCTTCCACAATATGACCTTCACCATTACATAGAAACCAGTGTATTAAATTAAGTATAAAGCACTTTTCCCCACTTGTTTATTACTACTTGTGTATTGTATTGATTGAACAATATAGTTCATTTCATTCATTTATGAAATGCCAAAGCCTTCATGAAATTTTATAATTAATATTGTTATTGAATCTAAATTAATACAGTAATAGCAAGACGAGGAATCCAGTGATAATTAAATCAACAATCTCACCTGTTCTTCACCTCTCACCTCTCTCTCTCTCTCACTCACATTTTTCCTCTCTTTCTTGTTCTACACTGTTATTAGTCTCACTCTCTTCTCTTTCTGTTTCTCTCTTGTTGCCTCTCTATAGCAAGACATAGTTTTTTGTTTATCCCTCTCTCTCCCCCACTCTCTCACATCCTCTCTCTCTCTTACTCACTCTCTCTCTCTCTCTCTTTCTCTCTCTATTCCACTCTCTTAACTTCCATCTCCATCACTTTCCAAGAATATTCTCCACTTCATCCTCTGCAAATAATGATGATCCTCCTCCTGTCAAGTGCTAAACTTCGTCCAGGCATCCATGAAATTCAGGTATTTGTAATTATTTAATGGTGATGGAATTCAACATACACACATACACAATAACAGTTATCAGTGTGTGTATATGTTAGTAAGGACCAATCAGAGCCGACTATGTAAGTTGAGAGGTTAATAATAATTATTGTTACAGGAATCTGACATACTTCAGCTAAACTATGAGGTGGTACTTCGCGAGTGATGAAATTTTGAGAGCAGGATGAGGAAAATCAATAAGGAATATAGTGCAGTAAAGGACACGTGGCTTAAAATCTCTCCCAAAATTGTAAATGTTTTGAAATTTTTTTTTTAGTTCATTGCTCAATTATGTTTGAGAAAATTTTGGACTTTGAGAGCTTGATGTGGAATAAGGAGGATAGAGCAGCAAATTGCACAAGGCTTGAAATTTTTCCCAAAAATTGTAAATTAGATTTCTTTCACTGTTTTGCTAAACTATTAATGAAAACTTTTTTCATTTTGAGAGCTTTATGAGAAATTAATGAAAAACATGGCACAAGGTTTAACATTTTCCCCAAAAATTATAAAATTTGATAATTTTAGATTTTTTAGTTTTTTTACTCAACGAAGAGTTAGAATTTTGGATTTTGAGAGTTTAATAAGAAATTAATAAGTAGAATAGGGCAGTAAATGCACATGGCTTGAACTTTCTCCCAAAAATTGTAGATTTCATCAAAATTTGGGGCTTTTCTGATTTTTGCTCAACAATGATGATAAAATATTAAATTTTTTAAACTTGAGGAATTAATAAGGAGAATAGTACAGTAAATTGCACAAATCTTCTCCAAAAATGGTAAATTCCTTGAAAATGTGATGTAAGTTTTTCACTTTTTTCTTCCACACTTTTAATTGTGATTGGATTTTGTGAGAGTATTCATTGAAGCCTGCTGTTATTTTGAAGAAGTGGGTCATACCAAATGAGTGATGATATTTTCAACTAGTTAAAGAAACTTGTAAATTTTAATGAATAAAGAATTATTGTTTTCCATAGCAACAAAATAGTAATTTTTGGTATGAAAAATTCTCCAAAATTTTATATTATGAACTATTCTCAGCTGTTTTTAGTGTTGTCTTTGAATCTTCAAGTGAAAAAAAAAAAAATTTATTTTTTAATAAGTGTTTGCCTTTTAGTGAAAAAGAATCATTTTATTTTTTCCGATTGATGTTTCTTAGTTAGTCTAAATTTTTCAGTATAAACGATCCTGATGTTTTGGACAGTATAGCTCATTAAAAATCCTTGCAGAGAGCAGTTTTGGACTGGAGAATGTTGTATCTTTAAACTCATTGTGATTTTGTATTGGTCTATTAAGTCTGAGAAATGGTATTAGCAGCACAGCCTACTTTGTTTAGCAATAATTGTTTTAACCAGGGGTTCTCAAACCCCATTTGGGGGTACGCAAAAATTCTCAGGAAGTAGGGTAGGTTAATTTTCAACTAACTATTTTTAATGATTTCCGTTCCGTAATTACGCAAGGCTATAATTTAATAATGAAAATTTTCAGGAGTTACGCGGGGCAGGCTAATGAAGAATTAAACCATTTTTAATTCTTTCCATTTCGTAAATACGTTATAGTTAAATAATGGAACCTAATTGAATAGTGATAATAATAATAATTTTTTAATTTCTTTTATTAAGGCGTTTTGCCATTTGACATGTACATGAGCATGAACTATTGCGCATGTCCCCAAGAGTTTTCCTTATTGCACTCAGAACAGCCTGCTCAGTATTCTCAGCATCCTCAAGCTGTGTCATCAGGATACTCAGCTCTACTAATTCTTCTTCAGAGTATAGAGACCTTTGGTCTACTATGAACACATCCGATCCTACTTCCATTCTTTTTTGTGTGATCATAACCCTTGGTCACTTCTAATAGCTAATCTGATCATTATTATTTATCTCAATCTCCATACCAACCAATATCATGATGTGTTAAAGAAACTCCAAATTTATTTAATCTTCACAAAAATTAATATTCTTTTTCAAAACCACTAAAATTCACCACCTTCATCCAAAACACAATCAAAACATCAATTAATTATGAAGACCGTTTTTCTAGTAATATGAATCTGTTTACTCAATTTCCGTAGCAACCATGCAATGTTACACCAAAATCCAAATTTATTTCCAATGTTCACAAAAATTAATAATATCTCCTTAATCCTGCCACTAACTTACAGTCATCTTCTTTATAAACACTTAATTTCTATCAAAACAGAACGAAAACATTAATTTTGAAGACTATTTATCCATTAATCTTGCTTGATACATTAACCTATATAATATTACCTTAGCAACCAATGATTTAGGCTATGGCAGAAATCCCAAAATAGTTTTCAATATTCAGTCATCAAATATTGATATTTTCTTGACAAGTTTCACACCAAAAGATCAATTATTTCTTCCCCTAATCAATTTCAGTCATTGCAATCCACTTTAACAATATTTTTTTCACTGAAAATCATTCACTTTTCTGGAGCCGAGGCCACTCACAACCAACCCAGTCAATAATAATAATAATAATAATAATAATAATAATAATAATAATAATAATAATAATAATAATAATAATAATAATAATAATAATAATAATAATCTTTATTTCCGCAATAATAATTATAAAACAATCAATTATCAGGAGAAAAACCAAGAAGTTACAAAGAAAAAAATACTTAGATCAACTTAACTATCATGTACAAGAAATAAAATGTTACAAAAAAAATATCTGCAGAAATAATACTGTATGCAAATAATTTCATTGTCAAATTATGTCCGCATACAGGAGCATCATAGGATCTAACAAAGATGCCATAAATTGATGTAATAAAAAAAAAATGAATAATAGAATTAAAACACTTGGAGGAAACATAGAATAATAATAGCACGAAAATGTAGGAGTAGAAACAATGACTAAAAATATACCATTAATTCAATAGAATATTTAAGGCTGTGCGCAGGGTTTTTGGTCATAATTTTTTTTCGAAGTTTATTGTATTGGATATTATTAAGGTATTGAAATGTTGACTACTGCCATGACAAATTATTTTTTTCATCAAATATTTTATGAAATATGGGAGTTCAAAGTTGAGATTCTTCGGTTTTTGGGGGCAATTGATCTCCTCTACAAGTTATTTGAAACTTTTGATAATTTTTTTTTCAAATGAAAGACACATTGAGGAATAAAATGACATATTTTTCATTCTGATCAAACAATTAGTTTTCTGAAAATAAATTTTTAAAACATGCAAAAGATTTCAGTTTTCAAAAAATTATTTTGAAAAAACCAATTGTTGAATTGGAATAAAAAATGTGTCATTCTTTTTCCCGAGGTGTCTTTCAGTTATAAAAAAATTATGCAATGTTTAAAATAACTTGTAGGTGAGTTCAATTGCCCCCAAAAACCGAAAAATTTCAACTTTGAACTCTCATATTCCATGGTATATTTAATGAAAAAAATAATTTCTCATGAAAATAGTTAGCATTTCAATACCTTAATAATATCCAATTCAATGAACTTCGAAAAAAAATTATGACCAAAAACCCTGCGCACAGCCTTAAGTGGTCGAGTAATTTTAATTAACAAATTAATTTCATTAAAAATAATGATTACACCAATAATTGTTTCACTTTTAAAATTTAAATTTAAAGATATCAAACAAGTTAATAAAAATCATAATTCTTTTTAAAAAAAAATTTACAATTCTAAGTAAAAGAGTTATAGTTGAAATAGAAGAAAGGACTTTGAGTTCACCTGGCTGATGAGAGAGCCTTGACCTGTCTGGAGTAGGTAGTGGGAGAGCTTGGCGTCTAGGTTGTATTCTGATAGACCGGACATGTTTCTGTGTTGACTGTGTGATGTGTTTGTCTGTATTTTTCTTCATTATATTTTATTTTATTATGAGACTGGGCCTGAAATAGCATAGGCATATATATATACTTGGAACCAACAGGCTCAATATCTTTGTTTCACCATTTCGTTGAAGTATAGTGAGCGCCGCTTGGCAGGAGTGTGTGCCGCGTGGGGCATTGAGGAACTGTGTAAAAAGAAGCATACTCATCTTTCTCATTAATTTCTTGTAATGCGTTTCAAATATATTTCCGAGTATATTGTGTTTTTTATGTAGAAAATGTTTTCAATTTAAACCCCCAACACCCCGTACCCCGATGTCAAAGGGTATGCAATATTTCAATTTCTCATTAAGAGTTACTGTCTTTGAGAAAGGTTAAGAACCCCTGGTTTAAACATTTAGTTCTCTCGGAGTTTAGCGGGAAACTAACAGCTGTTACTGACAAAATTTCCCTCCTCTTCTTTCTCTTACTTGTTATCCTCTTCCTCCATTCTTCTCTCCAGTCACACACATTCACTATCGCTCTCACTCTCTCACACTTTCTCTTTCTCTCTAACACTTTCCCTCACCACTCACCCACTCATTCACTCTCACTGACTCTTTCTCTTTCCCTCACTCTCTCACTCTTACTCTCTCACTCCCTCTCTCTCTTTCTGTCTCCCACTCTCACACTCTCCTTCTTCTCTCTCCCTCTCTCTCTTGCTATCTCTCTCTTACACTCTCACACTCTCTCTTTTTTTCTCACTCCCACTCTCACTCTCACTCTCTCTCTCTTCCTCTCTAACTCGCTCTCTCTCACTCCCTCTCTCTTACTCTCTCTCTCTCTCTCTCTCTCTCTCATTCTCTCTGCCTCTCTCCCTCTCATTCTCTCTCCCCCCTCTCACACTCTCTCTCATTCTCACTCTCTCGCTCACTTTCTCGCTCACTCTCTTGCTCTCTCACTCTCACTCTCTTCCTCTCTCTTACTCTCTCTCTCTCTCTCTCTATCTCTGTCTCTCTCTCTCCCATTCTCTATCTCTCCCCCCCTTTCTCTCTCTCACTCTCTTTCTCTTACCCTATCTCTCTTCTCTCACTCTCTCTCTCTCTCTCTCTCACACTCTCACACACACTCACTCTCTCTCTCAAACATATCATATTGCAAACGAAGCATTTATGGCGTGTTGACAAACGAGTCTGGACATAAACATGTACACAGTACACACTTAAGGCGCGTCTCCTCCTCTAACAATAAATATCTCTATTATTTCGGAGACTTTCTCTTGAAAACGTCACGACACTTCCCCTCCTCTTCACTCCAAAGTGTCACCTGAAGTAGAATTTGTGTGCAGCGGTGCTTTGTTTTTTGTCTCTCTTCTAAGCACTAGTTTATCTGGCCTTTTGTTATCTTCCATCTCCCTTAAACACAGAGTTTCTCCTCTCTTATTTCCTTTCTCTGTTCCAATAGTTCTACTCGGTTATTTATTTTCTCTTTACTTTCTTCCCTCGAAAAGGCTTTTCTTATCTTCTGGCTCTCTTTATTAACATAGATTTTCTCTTTTCTTTACTTTCTTCTCACCGAAGAGGCCTTTTCTTATATCTTCCGTCTCTCTTTATTAACATAATTTTCTCTTTTCTTATTTTCTTTCTTTGTTCTATGAGTTCTATGCAGTTGTTTCTTTTCTCTCTTAAATTCGAAATGGAATATGAACTAGGGTTGCAATATCTCAGGAAGAAGTAACATAGCCGATTTCGACAGTAGGTGATTCTTCTGACCTTAACATTATGTTTTGGTCCAAAGAGCGTACTAGGGAACCGAGGAGTGAGGTAGGCTGCAATAACCATTTTCACTGAGCTAACTGAGTTTTATCCATGCCAAGCCCACCGAAGCAAAGTGTGAAGCTCTATGCTCAATAGTCCACACCCACCTTCACAGGGTCAGGCTGCACAGGTGAGTATGTATACTAGACAGTATACACACTGACCTGTGCAGCTAGACCCTGTGTAAGGGTGAGAGTGAACCTGTTAAAAGCTTCAGAATGTTAACTATTTTCAACAGTTTTTAGTGTTTCCTTTCAAGTGAACTTTAAAATCAATAGTAGTCAGGTGAGAAGATTCATTTTTTTATTTTTTGAGTAAAGGTTTTTAGAATATCTTAGTCTGTGTTAACCTCAATGTTTTGGACAATGTAACATATTCAAAATTTGTGAAGGGAGCAGTTTTGGACTTGAGTCTGTTGCACCTTCACACTCGTTGTAAATTTGTCACAATAAATAAATAAATAAATAATTTGTTACAGACTTGGCATATATACAAATCTGTTAGCTCAGTGAGGAAATCAATCACAATCTACCTCACTCCTAGTTTGTGTAGTATGCTCTTTAGAACATAAACATGATGGTGAGGTATGAAGAGTCACCTACAGTCGAAATCAGCTATGATTCCATATATGTTTGAAAAAGAACTTCCTAGTTCTAATATGTCACAGAATCTGTACGGGACATTTGTAACGACATGTTGACAGAGAATGTCTTTCCTCAATTGATATTGAGGCGGAAAAAGGGTTGTGTTTTTCCAACAAGATGGCGCACCACCTCATTACAGTAATCATGGGCGTGCTGATATGTTGATGAATATGTGGCGAGAAGTGGAATATCATCTCGACGTGTGTAGGGCAACAAATGGATCCCACGTTGAATTCTACCAACATTTGAATAAAACTTGAAGGTACTGTACTCTCATTTACTGTATGCAATCATTGAATTAGTTTTTCATTAATTTCACCAATTTATTTATACTTAAAACTAGGGAGTTCTTTCTCAAACACTCTGTTTATACATACAAAATTAAAAAGAGTAGAACATAATAAGGAGAACGTGTTCCAGAAATAACAACTTTAGTGGTTTCACCCTTTTAAAATTAATTTCACTTCTAGTGCAGTAATAACAACTTGGCTTTTCACTGATGCTCATGATGTAGATGATGATGATGATGATGACAGCGATGATGCAATCAACCGTTTGTGCCCCCAACTGATTTCAGAGTAATTTCCCGTTCAAAACGCGCGTGGGCAGACTTTCTTCACCAGTAACGGGAATTTTCCAAACGAGAAAAACTTATTTTCAACTCTGGAAAATGCATCTGTGCAAAATTGAGCTGTTCTTAACTTCTTCGTGCTTTTACTGCTGCTACTGCTGCTACTGCTGCTTATAATTTTCTTCTTCTCATCATCAAAAGCCCAGAGAAGAGATTGAACGATCTCCTTTCTTTATTCTTGTTTTATTACAATCTGTTATACACGATTACATCACAAGATGAAAAGGTGCATGTAAGAGAGTGAGGGAAGGAGAAGGAGAGAGAGAGTATGAGTGAGTGAGAGTGAGGGGGCAAGGGAAAAATAGAGAGGGAGATAGTGCGAGGGAGAAAGAGTGAGGGGGCATGGGAGAGAGAGAGAGCGTGATAACAGAAAATGATGTCTCGCTATAGAGAGACAGTGAAAGAAAAATAGAAAAAGAGGGAGATAACTGTGTAGAACAAGAAATGATGAGTGAGAGACATTGAGGACGATGAGAAAAAGAGGGCGCGAGAAAGACAGAGTGAGAGAGAAGGATAGCTATCAGCGGTAAAGAAAGGCGGCAAGAAATTCTCGTTGAATTTCTTAATGAAAATTCTTCATCGTTGGGTTTGCTTTCCTGTTCCAACCTTCTTCATCCCCTTCTTTTTCATCATCTTCTCTTTCTTCTTCTTATCTTTACTGTTCTACTTCTCCTCATTCTTTTTTGCTTCGGTGTACCTTATCTGATATTGTTATCAGTGTGAGTTCCTATCAATAAATTCTCCTTTCTTTGACTTGTCTATACTTTTCAGCTATCTTTTCCAGTTGTTATCTCATTAGTTTCTCTTATTTTAAACTGTATTTCTTTATCACACTATCTTCCACTCCTCTGTCTCCTTCCTTCTTCTTCTCCTCTCCTTTCTACTCCTCTCCATCATCATCTTCTTTCTACTATTACTGCTTCACATCCATATTCCTCAGTCATCGCCACCGGTTTTCTGTTTTCTGACATCTTCCGTCTCCTTATCACGTGATTTCTCTTCTCCTTCTTCTCCTTCTCATTTTCGTTATTTTTCCCCTTCTTCTTTCCTTCTTCTTCGCAAGCTTATCCTCATCCACCTCCTTCTCCAAACTATCCTATCATCCTCCTCTTTCCCCTTCCCATTATTCTTCCCAAGCTACATATTTCTCCCTCTCTTCTTCTCATTATTATCCCAATCATCCTTGTTCTCCTCCTCCTATTTATTCTCCATCACCATCTTCTCCTCCTTCTCCTCCTTCTTCTCCTTCTTCTCCTTCTTCTCCTTTTTCTCCTTCTTCTCCTTCTCCTTGATCTCCTCCTTCTCCTTGTTCTCCTCCTTCTCCTCCTTCTCCTCCCTCTTATCCTTCTCCTCCCTCTTATCCTTCTCCTCCCTCTTATCCTTCTCCTCCCTCTTATCCTTCTCCTCCTCCTCCTCCTTCTCCTCCTTCTCCTCCTTCTCCTCCTTCTCCTCCTTCTCCTCCTTCTCCTCCTTCTCCTCCTTCTCCTCCTTCTCCTCCTTCTCCTCCTTCTCCTCCTTCTCCTCCTTCTCCTCCTTCTCCTCCTTCTCCTCCTTCTCCTCCTTCTCCTCCTTCTCCTCCTTCTCCTCCTTCTCCTCCTTCTCCTCCTTCTCCTCCTTCTCCTCCTTCTCCTCCTTCTCCTCCTTCTCCTCCTTCTCCTCCTTCTCCTCCTTCTCCTCCTTCTCCTCCTTCTCCTCCTTCTCCTCCTTCTCCTCCTTCTCCTCCTTCTCCTCCTTCTCCTCCTTCTCCTCCTTCTCCTCCTTCTCCTCCTTCTCCTCCTTCTCCTCCTTCTCCTCCTTCTCCTCCTTCTCCTCCTTCTCCTCCTTCTCCTCCTTCTCCTCCTTCTCCTCCTTCTCCTCCTTCTCCTCCTTCTCCTCCTTCTCCTCCTTCTCCTTCTTCGCCCAATTCTCCTTCTCCTTCTTCTACTTCTCCTTCTCTTTCTCCTCATCATCCTCCGCTTCACCTCCTCCTTTTTCTTATTATTATCCTACTTATTCTCCTGCTTCTTCTCCATTACCTCCGCCTCCTCCTCTTCCTCTCACTTCTCCTCCTTATCTTACTCCTCCTTTATTTCTCCCTCTCCTTCTCCTCTTCCTCCTTATTCTTATCCTTCTCCTTCTGTTGCTTTCATGAGTATTCCTTTTTCCAATAATATCAAAACAACTGAAGCTGAAAGCTTACTCAAAGCGATTAACAACTCTCGAGCCCCTAGAGAATACTCTACTGATAGAGTTTTATTACCACGAAATTTCCACGTTGAACTTTGATTGCAACCAATCAAAACTCTCTCAGCAACTCCTTTCTCAACGATTTCATTGCTATCCTCTTCTTGGAAGAGGGGATTGAGATTATTTACTTTTGATTTTTTTGTTTTGTAGATAAATATTTTCATGTTCTTTGAAGTGGCGAAGGTGATATTGTGGACGATATTCATAATGAATAATAAAACTTTAAATTGTCACAACCACATTTATTAGAAATAGTGGGATACCAGTTTCGGTTGTTACACCATTATCAATCTCAAACAAACTGAAACTAAAGTACAGAGTAGCTTAATAAATTGTACTAAACACATAATGATACTATTGGCTAAGGAAGATAGTGTCACTAATAGGCTGACCTTCATTAAAGGCCTGTGATAGGCTAAAGGCCATAACAAGTCACGCCCACTTGTTGAAAGAGCAACAAACAGAAATAAGTGTGGAAATCAAGAGCCAAAAACCGTGAACACATAGAAAGCAGCAAACAAGTAGACTAGAATAAAAAAATCAAATAATTGAAGCTCACTGAAATGCAGTCAAGGTCAACCGAGAAAAACGCGAAAGTACCGTTTCTAAAACGTAGGCCAGAATTATGATGAAAGTTAGTCGTATTGAATTGCTTTGATTAAATTTGATCGTTTAAACTAGTATCGGAATCTTTTTTTTTTTGAAGATGAATCTTTCTCTTTTTATCCTCCTCTCCTCCATCCTTCTCCTTCTCCTTCTCCTCATCCTTCTCGTTAACCTTCTTCGTTTTCTTCTCCTTCTCTTTCAAGATACATCTTTATTCCTCCTACTTCTTCTCTAGCTCCCTCTTATCCTCCTCCTTCTCCTTCTCCTCAACCGTCTCCTCAACCTTCTTCTTATCCTCCTCCTCTGTCACTATCACCTTGTTCGCCCCCTTATATCTGGAACTTCCTTGAAAGTAATTTAAAATTTTTTATTTTGTTTTGCAGAATAAGATTTTTTTCTTTCTCCATCTTTAGCTCTTCTTTATCCCCACCTTCTCCTTCTCCTCTTCCTTTTCCTTCGCCTTCTTATCCTTCTTCTCTTTCTCCTTTTTCCTTGAACTTTCCTGAATATATCCTTTCTTAAGAAAACCCACACAATTTGTCACATTTCTTTCTAACAGCTCCTGAAAAAACTTTAATATAATTCACTGACTTTTTCAACTCTGCACATTCTATTAATTTGATCAAGACCCAATTATTTGGTTCCCTTTTTTCACCAGAACACAAGCAGTCTCTTCAACTGGAAATGTTTTGCAAAATTAAAGCGAGGACCATAAAGAAGGTATGCGGATTTTGGCTGCTGAGAGAGTAGGGCAGAAAAACGATACAAGGGGATGTTTTGCCCCGTTCAGGGGGTTGTAAGGGGTGAGTTGGGGGAGAGTTGTGAGGGGGCTGTTGTAAGAGAGAGGGTTACGGGGGAATCAAGGTGAAGTTAGGGTTAATGTGGGGGGGGGGGAAGGCAAGAGAAATTAAGGCGCCGTCTAGATTGGGATGAGTGAGACGAATCGATGGAAGGGAGGATGAGCCAAACAGAGAGAAAGAGAGAGAGAGTGTGAGAAACAGAGTGAGTAGAATGAGTGTGTGAAGAGAACCAGAAACCCTCCCCTATCACAAGTCGGTGAGTTACTTAGATGAGAGAAGCAGGACTTAGAAGGGACTTAGACCTGTGACAAACAACTCATTCCTCATCTGTTACCAACCAGAACTTTCTCTATTCTTTCTCGCTCTCTTGCGCCTTTGTTTTGTAGTATATGTTTAATCTTATGTCTTTTTTTTTGTACAAAAACTGTTCAGTTCTAATCGGTCTGGGTTTCCCATTAATTTATCCGCTCTCTCTCAGTGTTTGTTCAACTAAAGTTATCTACTCTTTTATTGATTTCTTTTCTTTATCTACCTCAAGTTAATCTCTGTTATCAGTCTTTCTATCCTACTCACTCCTCCATTTATTCTTCAACTACGTGACAATATTCTTGTTGTTCTCTTCCTTCTCATTTCTTCGCCTTCCTTCTCCTTTTTTTCTCCTTTTTCTTCTCCTTCTTCTCCTTCTTCGCCTTCTCCTCTACTTCCTCCTCATTTTACTCCTTCTTCTCCTATTTTCTTCGTCGTCTTCTTATTACTATTATCCCTCTTCTCCACCACCATCTCCTCCATCTCCTCCTCATCCTTCTCCTCCTTCTCCTCCTTCTCCTGCTATTCCTGCTTCTCCTGCTTCTCCTCCTTCTCCTCCTTCTCCTCTTTCTCCTTTTTCTCCTCCTTCTCCTCCTTCTCCTCCTCCTTCTGCTCCTTTTCCTCCACCACCTCCTTTTCCTCATCTCCTCCTCTCCTCCTCCTCCTTCTCCTCCTATTTCTTCTTCTCCTTCCTTCTCCTTCCTTCTCCTTCCTTCTCCTTCCTTCTCCTTCCTTCTCCTCCCTTCTCCTTCCTTCTCCTTCCTTCTCCTTCCTTCTCCTTCCTTCTCCTTCCTTCTCCTTCCTTCTCCTTCCTTCTCCTTCCTTCTCCTTCCTTCTCCTTCCTTCTCCTTCCTTCTCCTTCCTTCTCCTTCCTTCTCCTTCCTTCTCCTTCCTTCTCCTTCCTTCTCCTTCCTTCTCCTTCCTTCTCCTTCCTTCTCCTTCCTTCTCCTTCCTTCTCCTTCCTTCTCCTTCCTTCTCCTTCCTTCTCCTTCCTTCTCCTTCCTTCTCCTTCCTTCTTCTTCCTTCTCCTTCCTTCTCATTCCTTCTCCTTCCTTCTCATTCCTTCTCCTTTCTTCTCCTTTCTTCTTCTCCCTTCTCCTTCCTTTTCTCCCTTTCCTTCTCATTCTCTTCTATTTCCTCCTCATTCTACTCCTTCTTATCCTTTTCTACCATTTTCTTCTTCTTTTCCTTCTTATTATCCCAAATTTTTTTTTTTGAATGAGTAGAAATTGGATAAACCCTATTTAATTACAAATATTCCTTCCCTAAAAATTTGAATGAAAAGGAATTGTTAAACCACCATTCAATTACAAGCGTTCTTACCCAAGAATTTGAATGAAAAGAAATTAATGTTTACAAATAAATTAACGGAATAAACTGTTCAATTACAAAGTGTTTCTTCACGAAAAAATTGAATGAAAAGAAATTGTTCAAGTCCCATTCAATCACGAATGTTTGATTCCCGAAAAATGTTGTCTCACACTCCTAGCCCAACTTCACCTCTTTAAATTGATGGTAAGTTCACAAAAAAACAGTCCCCCAATGAGCGGATGAAAAATGCTAATTCGAAGAACTGCTGACTTTGCTTTTCAAGCCCTCAAGGAATGCAACTCACCTTTCAGTGAGCACCAATTGAACTCTTGACATCTGATGAATGAGCCAAACTTCTCTTCCAATTGCCACTTCATTGACAAAAGCCTCAGAGTAGCAGAGTTGAACTTTATCCAACCAATAGAAGTCTTTCCCCTTTTTTTAAGTGTACTAGAAGTACTCTCCATGTCTCCAGAGCACTCTAGAGTTCAATTTAGGAGGCTGGCAATGGATGTATGTCGGAATTCGAGTGATAAGTTAGCTTGGAGATTCGAAAACTAAATACATTGGTTGGTGGAATTGTGCATACGGATCAATGATCAAGTATGTACACTCTAATATTGAATAAAATGTTCGCTTCAATACTGCATTAAATAAGCTCTTCGCCTCTTTTTTCAATTTAATTAATATTCATCTAATTCACTTAAATTTTCACTCATAAGATTCATCACTATTGCTTCCAGTAATATTTCTAAACGACTATATTATTAATATTAGTAATACTTCCATTTAAACCCCGTCTTGTACTGAGCAGGTTTCGAAAGCTGTGAATTCCTGTCACTGAATGTTTAGTTAGGTGAGAGTTCTATTTGTGCTATGGGTGTATGTGGTGATTTTGGAATAACTGCTGAAGATGAAAATTACCAAAGGAACTGTGAAAACTTTATCCTGATGCCACATCTGTTTGATTTCGTCACAAAAAAGTTTATATTTGGCCATTTACTCTGAGATTTTCTTTATTATTATTATTATTATTATTATAATTATATTATTTTTATTGAGTTTAGCAAACAAAATAGCTGTTTTTTTTCTATGGAAATGAGATCAGTATTTTTCGTCACAAAATTTTGTAATAAAATTTGATATTATAAACTTTTTTTAACTGTTTTAGTGTTACATTTTTAGTGAACTTTCAAATTATTGGCCTTCAAGTGGAAAATAAAATTTCAATTTTTTGGTATGAAGTTTTTCAGTGAACATACATTTTTAGTGTAAATAAGCCTCAACACTTTGAACATTATAGCACAGTACAAATTCAACAAACAGAATAGACGTTGTTTTCTATGGAAACGAGATCAGTATTTTTCGTCTCAAAAATTTTTAACAACATTTAATATTTTAAACTTCTTTTAACTGTTTTTAGTGTTACCGAGTAAACTTTCAAATTATCAGACTTCAAGTGGAAAATAAAATCTTAATTTTCTTGGGGTGGAGTTTTTCAGTGAACATACATACTTTGGATTTTATAGTACAGTCGAAATTTGTAAAGAGAGTAATTTTGGACATTGTTGCATTTTGCAGTCATAGAATACTGCTGTGAGCTTAAACCTGAAAAAAGAGTAGAGGGAGAAGGTGGAGAAGAAAAGGCGATGAGGAAGATGAGGAGGAGAAGGAGAAGGAAAAAAGGGGGAGGATGAACCAGGATGTGAATAGTCGTTTTTCTTTGTCCAGGAAATGTTTGGCTTTTCCCTGGTATATCGCAGCTAGCGATTTTTCAAGCAAGGAAACCGCAGTTTCTGATCACTCAACGCAAAGCTAAAAGGGGCGTTGGCAGGAAGAGAGAAAGAGATAGTGGCGAAGAGGAAGAAGAAAATGATGATAAAGAGGAAAGTAGAGGAAGGCAATGAATAACCGTCACTCATTTGTCTTTCGTTAATAATCTGTTTCGTGCCTTCTATCTGTGATCCTCTCTAACATTTATCACTCATCCGTGTACTGTCTTCCTTTTCCTATTTTATCACTACTTCCTCCACTCTCTTCTTATCCATACTTTCTTTTACCTTCCCTCTCTTCCATCTGTTCATCTACTCTGTTTCATCTCTACATCTACTCTGTTTTATCTCTACATCTACTCTGTTTTATCTCTACATCTACTCTGTTTTGTCTTTACATCTACTCTGTTTTATCTCTTCATCTACTCTGTTTTATCTCTACATCTACTCTGTTTTATCTCTACATCTACTCTGTTTTATCTCTACATCTACTCTGTTTTGTCTTTACATCTACTCTGTTTTATCTCTTCATCTACTCTGTTTTATCTCTACATCTACTCTATTTTATCTCTACATCTACACTGTTTTATCTCTACATCTACACTGTTTGATCTCTACATCTACTCTGATTTATCTTTACATCTACTCTGTTTTATCTCTACAATTACTCTGTTTTATCTATACAATTACTCTGTTTATCTCTAGATGTACTCTCTTCTACCTCTACATCTACTCTGTTTCATATCGACATCTCTCTATCTTACTTCTCTTTATCACTATTTCCTCTTTTTCCCTTCTACCTCCTAATTTTTTCTATCTTTATTCCTTCTCCCTCACTTCATCACTATTCCTCCTACACCCTTCTTCTTCCAACTCTTTTTTTCAGCCCTCACTTTTCCCTTTTTCCGTCACTATTTCCCCGTACAGCTCCCTCTTTTACCTTTTCTCTTCCCTTCCTTTATTACAATTTTCTCCTACCTCTTCCACCGTAAACTTCTCTTTTTTCCCTCACTTCATCACTATTCCCTCATACTCTCATCTTCTTCCTACTCTCTTTCACTTTCCCTCAATCTGCTCTATCTTATATTTTCTTCTACCCATTTTACTTTTCTCCCTTATACCTCTCCTCTCTCTTTCTCTCCTTCATTGCTATTTCCTCCTACTCCTTTGCACCTCGTACCCCCTTCTCCCGCTTCCCATTCTTCCCTCACTTTATTTCTATTTTCTTTTTCTCTCTTCTTCATCATACTCTCTTTTCCAGCCCTCACTCTTCCCTTTCTTTATCACTACTCCCTCGTATTTCCTCCCACCTACTACTTCTTCCATCTCTCCGCTTCGTACCTCACTTTATCACTATTTTATCATACTACCTTTTTCTTTCTACTGTTTTTTATCTCTTCCCACTCATGGCTTTCTTTATCAAAATTCCTTCCTATTCCTTCTAATTGACCCTCTCTTCTACCTCTCCTTTTTCTTCCCTTACTTTATCATTATTTCTTTTTTCTACTCTCTTTTACTTTCCCTCTTTCTTTTCTCACTTTATCAATATTTCCTTCTACTCCCTTCCAACTCAAACTCTCTTTTATCACCCCTCTCTCTTCCCTTTCTTTATCATTATTTCTCCTAATTCATTTTTCTTCCTACGCTCTGTTACCTCCCCTCTCTATTCCTTTTTTGTTACAATTTCCTTCTACTTCTTTCTACTCCTTTCTGCTTTTCACTATCTTTTATCACTCTCTCTTTCTTTTCTTTATCACTATTGAGGAATAAACCTAGAATCACCCTACAGTTACTTACTTGTGGTGTGTTTATGTGTGTACCATAATTATAAGAGTAATAATTATCGATTTTAATAACTATCAGGGTGGAAAATGTGTTTCCTCGAACTATACCATTCAAGTGTGAATTTCATTGAGGAAAAACACGATCAACAGCGGAAAAATCTTGTGAAAAACATCCGACAGACCGGAAAACTGTTTTGTGGAAAAAGAATATCGGAAAACTCGGAACGTATATCATCAGCAACTTGCACTAATAAAGTTTTCGCGTGAAAAGCTTTGCTGTCGCTTTTATTTTATATAGTCTGGCGGACGGATTTTCTGGCCTAATTGCGTCCTACCCTGTATCTCACTTTGTTTTTGTTGTTTTAGTCGACACATCAAATAGCCGCTTTATTAAAAATCTGTTGCAGAGGCGTCAGACAAAGCGTCATATATGTTGACAGCACCACTCGATATATAAAATGTGTTTCCACTTTTTTGTCACTCTTTTGGACACATTTAAGGATGGAAAAGGGTGGAAAATGGGAAAAATGGAGCCTCAAAACATGAGGAAAACACAATGGAGCACATCTGCTTGTTTAAAAGTGGGTGGTCGAACGAATAATATGGAGCCCGTTTATGGATAATGTAGATTTGTTTTTGATGATCGTTGATGACAATATTGAAGACACAAATTCAGTATTGAATGGTAGGAAAAATCATTATTATCTATTCATATATCATATTCATTTATTTGTGAGGGAATTGGTAACAAAACTCTCTTATTTATAAGGGAATTTACATGATTAAGAATAATACAAAATTCAATTCAATTCAATTCAATTTTTATTTTCATTCCAACATACACAATCTCACAAGAATATTCCAAAATACAAAACAGTAGAATATAAGATACAAATCAACAAATTTATTTGTTCACTAGAAATACATTAGAATGTTTTTGAATACATGAAATAAATATTCCGAAAATTGCGTTTTTTGTTTTGCTAATTATATTTCCTACATAGAATACTGTCCTTCCTACCCCGCGAACAAATTGTGCAATCCATGATTGGAAGAAAAATTTAGTAAAAGCTAGCATAAGCATAAAGCTTGTGCGCTAGCAGTGAGTTGAATATTTTTTTACACTTATACTATGCTAATATGCTGAGAAAAGTAAGATATATTTTTCTGTAGAAAGAAAATTTAGAGAGATTTTTTGGACATAACTAAACTAAACTGGAAAATCTATTATGGGGAATAAATGATGAAAAATGTGGTACACATTATCAAAAGCTATCTTAGATATTCAATTAGTAATAAGCCTATGATTTATATTGGTCGGGATACCATGGCTCCCTGTTATGGAAAACATGGTGGACGTACTATCTTAAGTGGGTTCCGAACCATTGAGTGAGTGATAATTAATTGAATTGAATTGCCCTGTCTGATTTGAACTTCCATTTTTTAGTTTTGTTATTCATTTATTGGCAAAATAACAATGAATCAAAGTCCAAAACTAATCACATCATACATTTTGTCTATGCTAAATGTCCAAAACATTGAAATTTATTTCCATAAAAATTTATATTTACTAGAAACTCCACTCCCAAAAAAATTATATAGTCATTTTAATTTGTGGACTACATTAATTTGAAATATTATTTCTTCTTATTTAAATATATTTTTCAATTTCGTTTTTAATGCTATATTACATGCTGTCTTCTTCCTTCTATGCTCTGTGTACGATTTCTTCTCGGTTTTATTTATTTTCCTCTTCTTTCTCATTCTTGATCCCTTCTTCCTTCTTCTCCTTCTCATACTTTTCCTCCTTCTCCTCCTTTTCCTCCTTCTCCTCCTTTTCCTCCTTCTCCTCCTTCTCTTCCTTCTCCTTAATTTTTTCCTCAATCTTTTATGCATACCCTTTCCACCTAAGTCTCCTCCTCCATTCTTCTATCATTTTTATATTTCTTCTTCTTCCCTCCTACTTATCGTTCCTCCTCTCTTCTTCTTCTTCTTCTTCTTCTTCTTCTTCTTCTTCTTCATCATCTTCTTCTTCTTCTTCTTCTTCTTCTTCTTCTTCTTCATCTTCTTCTTCTTCTTCTTCTTCTTCTTCTTCTTCTTCTTCTTCTTCTTCTTCTTCTTCTTCTCCTCCTCCTCCTCCTCCTCCTCCTCCTCCCCCTCCTCCTCCTCCTCCTCCTCCTCCTCCTCCTCCTCCTCCTCCTCCTTTCTTTTTCTCCTGCTTCTTTTGCTCCTTCTGCTCCCTCTCCTCCTTCTTCATCTTGAACATCTTCTCCTTTTTCTTCTTGTTCTATAACTTCATCTTTTTTCTTCCTTTCCTTGTGTTTTTCCACTGCCCCTTTCCAGAGTATTTTTCACCAATTCAGTTAAATTATCTTTATCACTCTCCTCATCTAGATCTCCTCCTACATCTTTCTAACACCTTCTTCTTCTGTATAATCTCCTATTTCTCCTTTCTCTCCCTCATCTTTCTCTTTCCTTCATTCTACATGTCTCATACTTCTTTCTTCGTCTAATAAGGAGTAGCGCGCTGTTCTATAGTTCTTCCTTTTTCACAGCCATTCTTCATTTCGCTTCCCTGGTCTTCTTTCTTCTCCCAGTCACTCTTTCTTCTCTTCTCTCCTTTTTTTCTCTCTCTCTCTGCCACTCTCTCACTCTCTCTATTTCTCTCTCTCCTACTAATTCTTTATCTCTCTCCCTATCACCCCATCTCACTCCCTCCGTCCTTGTTTGGTGTATGACTGTCTTCTACCGTGTTGAACAATGACTTTTCTGCGTACTCAGCATTTTATCGAAATTTATTACCGAGTCTGGTCGTTCTATCGGATTGAGGTAGAGAAAAATAACGTTAGCCCGAGGAAAATAACGTGAGCTGGAGAAAAATAACGTTGAGTAGATGAAAATAACGATAGTTTGCGAAAGAGCTTGTTTATTGCGAAGTTTTTCATAGTCGGATAGCTCTCTCTATAACAATTGAGTGAATAACGTTAGATAGGAACGAGATAGTGAAGGAAAATATATATCGTTTTTAGTAAAACATATATTTATGACCACAGAAGGGATGTTCAAGTCGAGATATTTATTTAACCCCATCTAGTAAAGTTCTTTGTCGTTTTTTAAATAAAATGAACTCTTATACTAATAAGGGTCTTATAGCTCTCAATAGAAATCTAGGGCATTCTATTCCAAGTGACCTGCAATCTTGGAAATAGTTAATACTGAAAGATACCAAAAACTAAAATTTGACCCTCAATGCAACACAATAATTCAAAGTTCTAATAAATCACCTCTTCATAATACCATTTTTTTTCTTGTCAATTCACAACATACAATTAATTACCCATGATTTTCGAAAGTATCTAGTTTTGCAATTGGAAAGTTTTACTCTAGCCAAAGTTCTGCTACACTTTAATCAATGATTATTCTTGAGTCACAAAGTATAAGTAGTTCTTAGGAAATATATTAATGATTTAATACGTTTTTAACCAAAATTCTATGTTTTGTATTGTAGAGTCAAAATGTGATTGAAGGGCGTAAACCCTTCATTAATTTAATCCTCTTATTCGTTCACAATTCGACATCAAATTTATATGAAAATCACACCATATTGTTTGGAAAAATCTTTGAATAAGCTTTTCCATGTTTAAATTACGATTTTCCAGCTCAACAATTTTCTAATGTTCACCATGAGACTTGACCGAGTTTTACAAGTGGAACTAAATCTAAAATACAGACTAACTAAATATTTACTGTTCTTATGTATGTATATTACCATAGCGGATTTCGACTGTAGTTTACTCTTCAGTTTTCAACAACATGTTATGGTCCAAAGAGCTTTCTACGCGAGTGTAGGGTTGCGATTACTTTCCTCACTGAGCTAGCAGAGTTGTATCTATGCCAAGTCCACCAAAAAAATTCTGACGTTTTATGCTTATCAGTCCGTTTACACCTTCCACACTTGGTCTGCCTGTACAGGTGAGTGTGTCCACTGTGGAGCACACCTCTGAGCCACCCTCTGCCTCGAAGCCATCAATCGATTAAAAAGCAACACAATTATTAATGTATTTTTTTGTATCTGAAATGAATAAAACTTAATTCACTTCAAGCCACAATACTTTTCTTAGAAAAATATAATTGTTTTAAAAACTGGTAATCCTTCATAGGTCATACTCCACATTGGAGGCCTGTCATTAGTTGAAACTAGACATGCCCATTAGTAACAAAAAATAGCCTTGGTCCTCTTTGTAAGAGTGACATGTTGGATTGGCCAGCAAAAAGACTCTGTTCTGCAGTAAAATCACTTCCTGTTTTTTGGAACCCCCCCTAAAACTGTAGATGCTACAAATCAATCACCATTATCCAACTCATTACCCACGCACAGGTATCAGACCCATGTGAGCTGTATCCTTAGTGAAAAAATATGGAACAGTAATCATAAACAAGTAGAAAACAGGTGACAAATTCTTCTTGTAATCTTCTCAGTATTGGTTATGATGATATGGTGACAAACCCTTCTAAAGGTGATTGATACAATTAAACAAACAAAATGAACACAGAATATACAGTTGTGGTCTGATCAGTTGATCACTGGTTTTTCGGTGCTTGAGCGGGCGGCGGTAGTAGGAAGCCAACTGCGTATGCTCTATTCATGCTTTACTCCTAATTTGAAAACTATGGCCAGAGACAAACAGGTTTTCTGCGTTTCAACTAGCCTGCATATGTCATTGCAACGCACAGTAGCAGAAAGTTGGAAGAGAAGGGGAAGAATCGGCCAGGGATCAACTCGTCAGACCCCAACTGTACCAAACCAATCCTAACCAAACATATAACATAAACTATAAATCACCTCAAACCCAATGTACTTCCAAACCTGGAGTAGAAACCCTCAAAAAAATCATAGCACAAACTATACCTTAAACATAAACTATAACTATAACCATAACACAATATACTTTGGAATCTGGAGTAGAAGGCCCATATTTCCCTCTACTTGTAGTTATTCATGTTTCTAGAAAAAACCTAACTTCACTCTCATTTAATCAATAATTAACTCTCAAATTAATCACCAAGAAATACTCTACAAATACGGAACAGCAATGACAACCAAGTTGAAAACAGGTGTCTAATTCTTATAATCTCCTCAGTATAATTAATTAAATGACAAACAAGTTGAAAACAGGTGTCCAATTCTTATAATATTCTCAGTATAATTAATTCCAGTTATTTACGATTCTATAAAGTACCTAACTTCACTTATCTCTAATCAATAGTCAATTCTCAAATTAATCAGATAAATGCCAGTAATTCTGTACCATTCCAATCACTACAAAACACCCGATCCAACAAATAGAATCTAATCGCATTACAAGAAGTAGTAATGATACCCTCATCTATTTCAATGCCGTGGGGTTCAACATCAACCTTGATCATGGGAACCCTTTGGGGTTCGCACTATCGAGATTTAAGCCCATTCATCTCGAGAGGCGAGGGGGCCCGGAGGGAGTTATCCCCCCACAGCGGGGGCCAATACAAGGTGTTTTGCGTGGAATGTGCTGTAGCAATGTTTGCCGAAGCGATATTTCAAAGCTTGGATGCAAAGTTTACCCCTCCATTCGACCCCCACACTCCCCCCGCCACACAACCACCCCTTCATCACCAACCCCCTTCCCAAAACACCTCCCCATCAACCTACTTCTATTCAAAACCGCGCCAGTGATTAGAGCAATGTTTTGCCAAGTGTAGGGTCCGTGGTTCGAATATCTCTCTAATATCCTCAACGTTTAACATCTATTAGAGCGGCAGGAAACAATCTCGATGTTTCTTGTCTCTATCGACCAATCAGATAACAGCATCCGATCGTCCTGCATTGTGATTGGCCCACCGCAAAATACGTGACGTCACAAAATTGATGAATGCTGTATTGTTGTCGAAATGTCATGTTATCTGTCCATGTATGATTTCTTTCACAATCGCAATCTCTATGTTTCTCTCAATATATCTCCCTTTTATTCTCTCCCCCTCAAAACCTCTCACTCACTACCTTTCTCACTATCTCTTTTTCTCTCACTCTCTCCTGTCACTTCCTCTCCTATTCTCTTCTGAAGCATGTGAAACACAACAAATTTGATAATAATAAAAAGGGTTTCGAAACAAAGACTCCTCTTAAACAATGGACTCTCACCCTATTTTTCTTTATATCTCTATCTTCTCTCTCTCTCTTACACTATTTGTCTCCTTCTTCCTTTCTGTCTTGTAACATGTGAGTTCCAACAACAAGTTTGACAATGATAAAAAAGGTTTCGAAACAGACTCCTCTCTCACTCTCTCACAACATCTCACTACCTCTCTCTCACGCAAACTCTCTCTCACTCTCTTTCTCATTCTCTCTCACACACGCACACCTTTCTATCTTGTAGGATGTGAGATACAACAACAAGTTTGATAATAATAAAAATGATTTCCAAACAAAGACTTCTCTTAAACAATGAATTGCTATTGATGTGAACGATTCGTTACCTCTGAATAATTTGTCTCTTTTTCATGTCCATCGGTTGACGAATAGTTTCGTTTTTTTATTGTAAATATTTGAGTTTCATTTGTTGTTTTTGTTAGGCTGGCTATACAGTGAGAATCTGATATGAAAGGGTATTGTTTGTATAGGTTCGTATGTGTTCGTCTGGGTTCACGATGTCTGTGTATAAGGTAGACTGAACAACACACCACTATCAATCGACAATAACAACACTGAAATAAACACAATAAAATATCTAGCACAAGAAAACCGCTACAAACACAACCTAATTGACGAACTCAATCATAAAATAGCAACCTAAAAATAAAACATCAACACCACTGACAAAAAATACATTAATCCACAATCAAACAGACCAGCAAAGATCTTCAGAAAAGCCGGCCACACCACCATGGAATTAAGAACAAAAGACAAAATAGAAAATGACTTGCATCCAAAACCACATCTCCTTGGGATCTACAAACTGAACTCCTCTGATTTTAACAAATTTTACATAGGACAAACAGGCTGCGCATCCAAACAAAAATTTTCCTACAGTGACCCGAAAAAGTGCCTATTTTTGCACTAACTGTAGCACGCAAAATAGTCTATTCCTGCACCAGTGCGGGAAAGTAAATTCCAGTACGGGAAAGTACTTTTTGTTACACTTGATAGAAAGTAGCTGCTTTCCATACATTTGTCACGTATGGAAAGTGCCTCTTTTCCGTACTAGATCGGAAAAATTAGCTGACAAAT
Organism: Conomelus anceps; assembly: GCA_948455865.1. NCBI lineage: Eukaryota > Metazoa > Arthropoda > Insecta > Hemiptera > Delphacidae > Conomelus > Conomelus anceps. The sequence continues at coordinate 14,477,195 of OX418227.1, read as the reverse complement.
AGGGCCTTATAGCCGTACAAGATAAGAAAAAACATATGGAGTGCGCCAAAATTTTTTCCCTTGACTCACATATATATATTATATGTATAGACATAGTTAACTCATTACCTATGACTCAATACCTGTCACGAATATTATCTATTAAAATAGTTAACTCATTTCCGCACTCCAGATTTGCAACCTAACAACACAAAATAGTGAGCATGTAATACGCAGGTTCCCTATTCTGCATTCAAAAATAGGTTGGCTACTCTGCTTCAGCAACGAAATATAGACAGCAGTAGTTGTAGTTGAAATCGATTTGATTCGAAGATAGGTTATGAGAGGAATTGGCAGGTTATGTATGTCCTGTTTTGTTCTGTTTAAATTACTTTATACATTACTGTAGAAGAATTTAATGTCTAATTCGAGCGCAAAGTATTGTTTCTGCACTCGAGAAAAAAACTGTTTCTCTCGATGCAGAAAACCGCCACTTTGCGCACTAGTTACACAAATAACTATTATAGGCATCAAATACAAAAACAGTATCGACCATCGCGAACCACATCATTCAAACTAGAAACACTTTTATTGACATCGCAACCAACCTACACATTCTACATTATAAAACCTGAAGGACATGAACTCTACACCTTGGAAGAATTTGAAATATAAAAACACACCACACAACATAAACAAAACATCCTCAATGAGCAATTAAATTTTAAATCACACAAACTTTTCGATCACATTCTACAAAACCGACATAATTCTTCTAACAAAAACCGACAACAAAGAGAACACCGATGATCTAGGTTGATGTTTAAAATGAATCTTCACGAATCAAAAATGTTTCAGCCTACATGAGTAAATATTTACTGTTAAAATTGACTACAAGTCGTTGAATTTATCATGAAAAGTTGATTTTTTCGAATGCTTGAATCTTTCAATGATCACACTACCTATCTACTCATTATAAGTATTTATTTCCATTTCCATTCTATTAGTCCGGTCCCACAAGATGCCAAATTATCTTAAGATAGAAACTGCAAAACTTCAATAAATAACAACCAAATAAATTTACCTATTTTCCATTTCACTAGACTTTCAAACGAACAAATAATACGGGAAAAAAACTAAAACTGGGATTTCAAGACGAATAGAAACTTTAAAAGGGAAGTGATAGCCGTGAGTCGTTACAGGTATCTGTTGAAGCACATAAAGATGAGCTACAAACTCCTGTACCCTCTTCGTAAGGGTGGCCGTTTTAATTGGCCAACAAAAGAGACTGTTCTCTGCTATAAAATAACTTTCCGGTGGCTCAAAACCCAAGTAAAACTGTACATCAATCCTACAATTCAACTCATTACCCACGCACACAGTTCTCAGACCAATGTGAGCTGAAAAAACTTCGGAGAAAAATCTCATCAAAGACAACGAAGTAATATGAAGAGAATATAAGTTGATAAAATGTCCAAATCATCAGATAAGGACTTGGAAAATTGCAACGTAATCAGATATGAAGTAAGAAGGATTACTGATTGAAATGGCTGGCTGAGAAGTGAGAGGGGAGGAAGATTTGGATGATGATGATGATGATGATGAAGATGATGATGAATGAAGGAGGAAGGAAAAGACGAAGGGATAAGGCAAGGATGAAAAGAAAACGACTGAAAAGGGATAATATTTTCCGCGTGGGTGGAGACCCAGTCGAAGTAACAGAAGAAGGAGAAGGAAGGTGAATAAGAGAAAGAAGAAGGAAGAAGAAGAAAAAGGATGAGGAGGAGGAAGAAGAAGAAAAGGAAAAGGAGATGAAGTCCTCTTTCTTCTGTAGTAAAGAAGTTGTTGGCTTTACCGTTCTAAGACGATTTTGACACGAGAATCTGACTATGAAAATGACAAAAAGGAGAGATGCCGAACAAGAAGAGAGTGAAGAGGATGGATGAGGGCGAGAAGGAGACGAGGAAAGAAGAAGGAAGAAGAGAAGAAGAAGTCATCCTCTTTTTTCTGTGGAGAAGAGGACGTTACCGCTTCAAGAAATTTTTAATACAAGATACCGTCTATGAAGATGACAAAAAGGATTGATGAAGAAAAAGAAGAAAGAAGAAGAAAAAGATGGAAAAGGAGGAGAAGAAGGATAAAAAGGAGGAGAAGTCCTCTATTTTCTGTGATTAAGAGGTCGTTGCCGCTTAATAAGAAGTTTTTGATACAAGATACCGTCTATTAAAATGACAAAAAAGAGAGATGGAGAAAAAGAAGAAAGAAGAAGAAGGAGAATGAGGAGAAAATGAAGAAGGAGAAGAAGGAGACGTTCTCTCTTTTCTGCGGTGAAGAGGTCGTTGTCGTTTTAAGAAGTTTTTGACAGAAGATGCAATCTATGAAAATGACAAAAAGAAGAGATATAATGCTGTCAATGCTTGGAAATTGACTCAATAAATAAAGTGGGATGACAACTGCTTGACAAAGTCGATATTCCAATTCGTTTTCACCGGGGGAAACTTGGTGGAAATTTTCTGAGAAACTCGAAATAAAGTCGGAGTTGCAGAGATGGAAGAAGTTGAGCTCGTGGGAGAGTGTGGGAGTGATATAATAGCGAGATATTGAGCTTCACTTCACAAGAGATAACTTTAATGAACGTGGATAAAAGTTGATGCATATGAAAGTTGATATCATCTCAATTTATCCAACAGCTCAAGAGTGAACGTTGCTATTTTTTTTTTAATTTTTAACCGTTTTTATATGAAATAAGTTATTGGGGAGAATTATAACATCAACGTCTTCGTTATAAATAATTCGATATTCGCAACTGACTTTATTCATGCCTGCTTGAGACAACTACACAAGGAAGCTAGCTATTTTACTAGGCTATTTACAAAGGAATTATTTGCAAGCTACCAAACTGACAGAATCCAAAATTTTGACATTAAATAACGAAACTGATCCCCAAAATATCAAAGACTTTGGGCTTCCACAAGGAACTGTATTATCTCCTTCACTGGTTTTGATCTATGTTAACGATTTCCTTAGAGATGTCGTTGCCGCTTCAAGAAATTTTTGATACAAGATACCTTCTATGAAAATGGCAAAAAGGTGAAGAAGAAGAAGAAGAAGAAGAAGAAGAGGAAGAAGAAGAAGAAGAAGAAGAAGAAGAAGAAGAAGAAGAAGAAGAAGAAGAAGCCGACGACGAATAATAATAATAATAATAATTACATTACATTACATTTTAATTACAATAATAATTTCATTGCATTGGTATTACACTATATTTGCGGATGATTTGCTTTGGTATTTTCAGGAGCAACATGGGAAGAAGCCTTCAATTGCGCAAACCATGGAAACCATGGTTTGGTCATGGACTGGGTAGACAGCCATATTCTCACACTAAATGCAAACAAAACGAAAACTAAAAAAAATACTAGAATAGTAAAAAAATATTAGTACTGTATTACTTCATTCATTCATAGAATTTAATTTTGGGGTCAAAGAACAAATCATTTTATTCAGAATGTGATAAACTTCTAAGGAAAATAAACCATATTCCAAAGATGTCACAGAGTCTTCCCAATAATGAAGAACTTGATAACAAGCTAGCAATTAGCGCTCCTTAGGACTCGTTTTGAAATAATCTTCCAAGAAATACGATGAGCATAATATAATTCAGTGCCTTATTCCAAAGCACATAATATAATCTTCAGTTTTACTCCACAATTTGATCCAAGATCAAATTCGTCTTCAAAATGGAGTCAAAATAATCCCTAGATCACCCACCATCTCCTACAACCACTGTCACCTGCCCTCTCTCTCTTTTTCACTTACTCACTCACTCCCTTTCCTCTTCCACTCACTCCACTTTGGTCTCCCTCTTACTCTCTCTCAATCACTCTCTCTCCTCTCTCACTCTCTCTCTCTCTCTCTCTCTCTTAGTCTCTCTTTCCCTTAGTCATTCTCTCTTAGTCTCTCTCTATCTTTCTCTCCCTCTCACACCCACCCACTCTCACTCTCTCTCACTCTCTCTCACTCTCCTGTTCGTTCTTTCTCTTCACTCTCTTTCATGTAATAATTGCTGCTATCATCAAAAACCTACTGAGCAAATAATAATAACAATAATCATAATAATCACGACCTCAATCGTCATAATAATCTTGTCAGCGCTTTACTGCTGCTGATATAATTGAATCGTCGTTGGTTGGCCCAATGCCGGGCCCCCTTCACAAATGGTCCCCCCTAGAGGAATGAGGGGGCTCCTTCCCTCAAATGGGACCACCCAGTCAGAAGAGGGGTAGGCTCCCAGGGGGGGGGGGGTCAACTGTCGCCTCCTGATAAGGATATCGTTGGTTGCAATAGAGGAACTTTGGGTGGAGAGTTAGGACAGCTTACCTGTGGGACCAAATCTTCGTTTAGAAGTTAAACCTTCTCTCTCACAGTTAAACTCCCAGTTAAAACTCTAATCATCTCTGGACAGAGTAAGGAGGACATTGAAAGTGTTATCTTCGTTCATTCAATGGTGGATTAACTCAATCCTGCTTCGTCAGTGCATCAATGGAGATTATAAAATGCCCTGTCAGCTTTTCAAATAGCTAGGTCGTAATCCTGGATTTGAAACACTCTCGAAAGATTATTTTTGCTGGGATTAAGAATAAGTTGACACCATAAGTAGATTTTTGTGGACAAAAACTTAGAATACCTGGAAATTAATTGTAATCTGGAACGCAACAGAGTTGTTCAGTATTTCAACTCGCTTTTCCTGACAGTTAATTAAAAAATGTAGTCTTATAAATTTTTGTCTTAGAAATAATACTATTGAGCCTCAATTGTATATAGGAAGTTATAATGCAGTATAAGAAATGAAGATTCTGTGAATTACTTGGTCTGGAGTTGGATTCTAAATTTGCGTGGGACGAGCACGTATATGTATTAAATTAATAAAGTAAGTAAAGTCTTTTTGTAATAAGAAATATGGTAAAATTTGTACCATTGTCAATCTCAAGAATGGTATTCTTAGCATTATTTTACTCCCATGTGGCTTATGGTATAGAGTTGTGGGGAAGCACTGCAGATTTGCACTTTCAAAAAATATTTTAACTGAAAAAAAAAGCTATTCGCTTTTTGGCAGGGCTTAAGTCATGTAGAGAGGTATTTGTAAATATTTTAACTCTGCCATCAATATATTTACAATCTATTAACTTCCATCCACAATCATATCTCAGAACAGGCCACAAACGCTGACAGACAAACCATGATACTAGAGGATTATTTTTTTTGAGGATGAAGCCCACATAGGTCTGAGACCTGTGCGTTGGTAATGAGTTGGATGATGGTGATTTATGAGTTGGACCTACAGTTTTAGGTGGGTTCCGAACCACCGGGAAGTGATTTTTAGCAGAGAACAGTGTCTTTTTTGCTGGCCAATCTAATCGGTCACCGTTACAAACAGGACCTACGAGAACGCAGCTTATCTATCTGATTGAACAGATACCTGCTACGGCTCGCGGCTATCACTTCCTTAAAAATAAACTAGCCTTCAGACAACATAGGTTGCAACTGTATGAGAAAATTCCTTCTTACATTGGAGCAAAGCTTCCCAAGAGCTTACCTACTGAGCTGCAGTCTCTGTCAAATACAAACAAATTTAAAAGTATATTGTACTAATTCCTTGCCGCAGAAGCGTATTATAGTGTAAAATATTTCTATAGTTAAGATAGAGTAATATCTGGACATAATATTTCAGTGCCCTCTGCCCTTCGCTACTTTTAAAAACAAATTTATGTACCTGATCTCTTCATTTTCAGTTTGTGTTTGCCTGTGTGTATTTTCAAGTATTTTAAAAAAACCTATGACGATATTCAACTGTTTATTGTACATTATGCTGTGATGAATAAATAAATCATCTTATCTTATATTATCTTTGAATGGTGAAGACACAGTTTGATTCTTATGAAAAATAATAAAACCGAAAAACATGGTGAACTAGCTCTAAAATAACTGTGCCCGAAGGCATGAAATACATAACGCACTGTAAATAATTTTGAATTATAGTACATAGACTATGATAGAAGTGATAGTCGTAAGGCGTAGCAGGTATATTTTCAGTCAGATAAAGATGAGCTACGAACTCCTAGGCCCTCTTTGTGAGGGTGACTGATTGGATTGGCCAGCAAAAAAGACTGTTCTCTACTGTGAAATCACTTCCCGGTAATTCGGAACCCACCAAAAACTGTAGGTCCAGCTCATCGGTCACCATCATTCAATTCATCACCCATAGGTTTCTGACCTATGTGGGAATCATCCAAAAAAAGATAAACAGATTATAAAATCCATAATTTTGATCAATAAGTGAGCTCACTCATTCAATACAAACCCTGTAGCCCACACAGTCAAATCTATTACACTACTTTATGACAAGTCTCAGTTGAGTAGGGTAATTTCAAATACTAATGTTCTGGGTAATTGTAATTTTTTGTAGCTTCTCTATGTAGTCTTATGTGTATTTTTAGATCTGTTTGAAGTTATAATAACATTCAGACTCAAAATAATATTACAATCCAGTGTCAAAAATGACACTGTATTTCTATTTTGAATAAATGATTTCCACTCACTTTTAAAGGAGATACTGGGGGGATGCATTTCACTTCTAAAGAGAAGCTCCATCAGCCTCTTTAGAGGTGAAATGCATCTCTCCAGTATCTCAAGTATAAGTAAGTAAAAATCATATAATTAATAGAAATACAGTGTCAAGGTTTTAATATTCGATTTTTCATGAAGTAGTTCGTCATGGAAAACATCTCAGAGAATAATATTACTTTTACAGGTATTTCTAACTTGACGTTAGAAAAGGAACTCAATAAATTTCATGTTTTTAGATCTCTATTAAACCTCAAAATAATTAAAAAAGATTAGAATTGATATGAATAATATAAGAGATAGTGTAGCAACGCACGGTTTGTGCTACTACTTGATCATTTAAGCGTAGGTTTTAGTAATGAGAAAATGTGGCTGAGGAAGAGGAGAAAGAGGACGAAGTGAGAAAAGTGTATGAGGAGGAACAGAGAAATGAGGGAAGGGAGAAAGGAGGAAAGGAGGAAAGAAAGAAAGGAGGAAAATAAGAAAGGAGGAAAGGAAGAAAGCAGGAAAGAAGGAAATGAAGAAAGGAAGAGAGGAGGAAAGGAACAAGAAAGGAAGAGAGAAGGAAAGGTAGAAAGAAGGAAAGGAAGAAAGGAGGAGAACAAGAGAGGAGGAAATAAAGAAAAGAGAAAAGGAAGATAGGAGGGAAGGGAGAAAGGAGGAAAGGAAGAAAGGAGGAAAGGAAGAGAGGAGGAGAAAAAGAGAAGAGGGAAGGAAGAGAGAATGGAAGGAAGAAAGGAGGGAATGAAGAGAGGGAGGGAAGGAAGAAACGATGTAAGGAGGAAATGAAGAAAGGAGGAAAGGAAGTAAGGAGGAAAGGAAGAAAGGAGAAAAGGAGGAAAGGAAGAAAGGAGGAAAAAAGGAAAGGAAGAAAGGAGGAAAAAAGGGAAGGATGAAAGGGGGAAAGGAAGAAAGAAGGAAGAAAGGAGGGAAAAAAGAAAGGAGGAAAAGAAGAGAGGAGGGAATGAAGAAAGAAGAAAAGGAGGAAATGAGGAAAGGAAGAGAGGATGGAAGGAAGAAAGAAGAAAAGGAAGAAAGGAGGAAAAAGAAAAGGAGGAAAGGAAGAAAGGAGGAATGGAAGAGAGGAGGGAAGGAAGAGAGGAGGAAATGAAGAAAGGAGGAAGGTGTATAGGTTGCTAAAAAGAAAGGAGTTGATGAGTTGAAAAGAGAAGGAAAATGAGAAATAAATGAGGAAGGAGGAATGTGTATAAGGAGAAGGAGTTGAGGAAAAGAGAAAGACATTGAGAAGGAAAGGAGAAAAGGAAAAATGAGAGAGAAGAAATGTGTATAACGAGAATAAGGAGAGAGGAAAAAAGAAAGAGAGGAGGAAATTTAGAAAGGGGAAAAGAAGAGAGGAGGAAAGGATGTGAGGTGTGAAAGAAAAGAGGGGGAAGGGAAGAGAAGAGGAAAGAAAGAGAGGAGGTAAGGGAGAAAGAAGGAATGTGTATAGAGAGGAAAAGAGGAAGTAGTTAAGGAGTGAGGGAGGAAAGGTGACAAGGAAGAAATAAGGAACTAAGAGAGGATGAGTAGGTGTGGCAGTAGGGGGGGGGGGGGAAGAGTTGGTTAAAAGTGGGTGGAGAGATTAGTAGGTGTAACGAGTAACGAGTAGTTCCCGAAATAGAAGATTAATGTGAGAAGTAGAGCGTATGCTCATTGCGATAATAAGACAGAGTCGAACCGTCGCTCGATACTTCCAATTTCTCACTTTCCCTCTCACAACTTTGTCTCCCTCTTTCCCTAACAAATTTAAGGGGGATTTCAAAATGAAAGCAAGAACCTAACCCAAAAATACTTGAATTTACTTGTGACTTTTCATAATATCGTCCACTCAGATGAAGTGTAAGTAATGGAACATGAATTGAGCAATGGTTTTTACCGACTTGTAATTGGCAAATTTTAATAACATTGATATTTATTTAGAATCTCATAGTTGAGGCTTCTACAAAGTATGCCATGTTGATAAGAATTTTCTCAAACATTCTTCAAAATTGAAAGAAATAAGTTGGAAAAATTCATTATAATCAGGTTCTTCGTTGGAGTGAAATGAAAAATAATCTCTTGTGGGCAGCCATGAGATATTCGTGTCTCCTTGGACTTGTGGTATTCATAAGTAACTCAAAACCTGTGATATAGAAATTCAAAATCGAATAATTCTTTATTAAGGACCCGACAGGGACTCATTGAAATCGTGCCGGTGTCAGGTTGCCATTCTCTAGCAATTGAGAGGAAGATTCTCTTCAGAACTCATGAAGCTTGATAATAAAGCCTTCTCATAGTCCAAGTGAGATTGCTATTAGTTTTGGAGTTTGTGGGTCGATTATAAAAATATTTATATTATACAACAGATCGCCAATGTTTGTTTTGGCTAGTGAATATCAAAACATTAGACAGCTGGTTCAATTTCGAATAAAAACAAAATTTGAAGAATATTATGAAGGTTGCTGCTTAGCCCGATCATTCACTACATTTTTTTAGTGCAAGCTTTGACGTTTTCAGTTTTGGTTGTGTAGTAAAAATATTCTCTTAAATTATTTTGTATCATCAAATTGAAAAAAAAAAACAGGGAAAATATTGATGCAAGATATGTTATGAGATCCATTGAGCAAGAATAAGAAGGAATAATATTATTGTTATTATTATTATTTAATTCGTCGTGTCTTTGGATACTCCGTTGTATCGGTCTATGGCATTCATAGAATGTTAGAAATGAATTTATTGAGGTATATAGTTTACTCACAGCAAGTAGCAGAGTGGGATGCTCAGTGATGGTGCTAGCACAGCTGAGGAAGGTAACCCCAACAGAAATGGCCGAAAATAGAATCAGAATCCAAACACCCCAATAGAAATCGGAGATTAACAACTGTTCCACCCATGTTTGAATGTCTGTGTCAAACCGCACATACATCGTCATGCCGAATAGGACCAGGCCCAGGATCTGTAAGTTGAGAAAACATTTATTATAATGAAGAAATAAATATGAATGTTTATTATTTATAATTGGAGAAATTATAACACACAATCTGGATGAAAAACTTGCAAGCAAGAACTAATAGAAAGATAATGTCTCAAAAAACATGGGCTACTTGAAAAATATCTATCAATAAAACCACTACATAAAACCACTACACAACAGTAGTGCAACGAGAGGTGACATACGCAAGCGAAACACTTTTTAAGATATCGCAGAAAAACAGAGTTGGTAAAATCCTAAAAATAAGGAGGATAATATCCAGAACATGTCTAAGTAATCTATATAGAAAAGATGCACAATGGCCAATAGCAAGGTAATCAAAAACAAGGTTATTCCATTTTTGAGAAAATGGTAGGGGTATGACGTATTTCAGTTCAGTAGCATTAGATAACCCATATCATTGACAGCTGATCAAGATATAGATTTAAATCTGTAGAGTGTACAAATGGAGCTGAAATTTGCAAGTTAAGGGTAATTCTTAACAGAGTGACAGAGTCATGACTTTTCTATTATTTTTGCTAATTTGAGCCAATTATGAAACAACCTTGTTTCTATTAACCATTACCCCAGTATAAGCTCATACTCAAACATTGCAATGAATTATTAAATATAAAACACAGTGATTTGATTGCTAAATTTAAAAAAATATGATTCCCTACTATAAAAAATCGCCACTATAAGTATGTATAAATATTATAAAACCATATTTTCCACTACCCTACAGATTTAAACCATTAGTAATTTTGACAGCATTGTTAGAAATAATCACCCACATTCAATATCTCAATACACACACACCACCACCAAATTGGTGGTTGGTAGCCGTGATTTTCAGACACCAAATATAATGTGAGTTGGTGTGTAATGACTCCGGCGAATCATTGTTGCCAACTGATTTGGGCGCGCGCGGGAAACGAGCAGCCAATCAGAGCGTGCGTGTGAAATTTGGCGCCAACAAAGCAGGCCTTCCAACACACAAAAGATCATTAGCGCGCGCGAGGGAAACGCTTGCATGCATTATGCAGCCACTGATTGAGCCATTGGCCCCCCTATATATCTATATATTGTGCGAAATATGTGTATACTTGGTCCGCTATGTATATCTATGTGTTTTGTGAAATATATAATGCGAGATGTATGTATATGTCTGTATTTGTGAGAGAAATATATGTGATGTGAGACAATATTCGATAATTTGAAGCGCTGAGTTTCGATTGCAGTGATTTTGTCAGCAATTTGTGGTCTCCAAACGAATTGTGTCCGGCCATCCTTATTAATGCTTGCTGTCTACAACTCTCTCATCCAGTTTAAAATCAATGAGCGTGGGTTGCACTACTGATTCCGAGTTACTGCGATAGATTGGATGATTGGGTTTATGTTTCATGATGATTGATTAACGGGTGGCATCATGAATGGTTTGATGAGTGAATTTGGACTCATATTTATGAAGGTTCCTCCAGTGTCTCTTGACTCGAGGAACTCTTGAAATATATTTAGAATAGAGGCATTTCAAGTGAAGAGACACTGGAGGAAAGTTCATTTACTATTGAATTACACAATAATTCATGAATTAATATGAAAAGATGTTGATTTTTATGGACTGCTTATTTATTTATGTACTAGTAGTTCTGTTAACAGTAGACCTCACTCCCAAGAAGAATTGCAAACATACAAACAAACAGACAAATGCAAAACGGTCGACTCAAAATATAGACCTCACTTCGCTCGGCCAATAAATCTATCTATCATTTGTCCAACCTAGAATAATTATTGTAAAGGAATAACTGGGCTTTCAGTAATAATTATTAGATGTTGTTCGGAGCATGATGATGATGATGATGTGGCCGATTTCCAAAATGAATAAGATCCACATACATATTGATTAATTTCGATACATAATGATTTACATGCACATAAATATTAGGAATTACAAAATAGAATTCTACATGAAATTATAAAAGACACTACTTTCCAAAACTGGAACATAGAACGTTTCAATGTAAAGAAAACGAAAGATATATAATTATTGTACAACTTATATATCGCAGTTATAAATTATTTGTATTGAAAACCTAGATCGTTTTAATGTAAAGGAAACGGAAGATATATAATTATTGTATAATTTATATATTTCGTAGTTATAAATTATCTGTATTGGACGAGTATCGCCTCTATTTAATGATTTATCTGTATTTTAAGATTTTCTAATCGTTAAAAAAATCTCGTGTATGATGTGCAGTACTAACACTATTATATCAACTGTGTTATGAAGTCGAAAATGAGGAATATTTCAAAGATTTAGAGAAAAGAAAACGTTCCACCAGTTGGAAATTGATGAAACTCCAATACGAACGGACGATTCCCCCAGCTCACTGGCTACAGCTCACTTCCACTGATTGCTTAAGCTTGCGATAAGATATTTTTCGATAATGGAACAGCTTCCCCAATTCGCTGCTTCCCCGGATAACTTTTCCCCGTCTATTCCCCCAACGGGAGCCAGTCTCGTTTGCCGATGAACATCATCATATTCCCCCGAATATTCCTCTGACAATGACAAAGATCTCGATTAAAAGAATCGTAACGAATAAATTCGATCTTATCAAAAAAATAAGTTTTTATCGAGTGAGATTTCTATTCCAGATATCATACTAACCTCATACTTACGTCCTTCCATTGTGATTATACCTATATACTTGCTAGCATTCTTATGATCTATATAAATCTTGAATAGTATCACATACCTAGTGTAAAATAATGTAAAAAAGAAGTACCACCATTCAAGCACATGCGCCATCTTGTTGTAACTCAACAAAACCTAGAACAACCCTCATATTAATGGCTATTACTAGTCAGTCACTAATGCATGTATTTTATAATTCTTAAAGCTAACTCAAAAAACCATATAATAATATGGTTTATTCTCATTATTCAATTCATAACGAATTATTTGACTAATGTATAAATACATTTCATGTTCAGCTGATCTCAGAATTTAAAATTTTTAGTTTATTTATCTATTGATACAGTCAAAATGGAACTTATTGTAAAAAAGCTTTTAGCCCAAAACTGTTTTTATTACAGAATTTGTACAAGAGTCAAAATATTTTCAAGCATATTTACATTTTGATTAAAATATAACTTGAATCTTCTGGAACACTCAATAATTTCAGTATGAACGATGAAGTTGCCTCTGTTGGCTGCATTGTTATCTAGCTATCATTGCTCGAATAACAGAACACTTTCATATTAAATAACGGCCCACTTTTATACTGAATGATATGATGGATAGTAGCCTGGTATAAAAGTGGAACTGATGATGAAACATCATTATGATAGGACGTGTCTTATTATGCGAAGATGAAATTTGAAAACTTATTACATGAATGAAAATTGCTTTGATTCAAAGTGAAATTGATTGAAAATCTATTGAAATTGAGTATGGGGGAGAAATAGATGACGAGGAGGAGGAGGAGGAGAAGGAGGAGAAGGAGGAGAAGGAGTAAAAAGAGGACAAGGAGGAGAAGGAGGAGAAGGGGGAGAAGGAGGAGAAGGAGTAAAAGGAGGAGAAGGTTGAGAAGGAGGAGAAGGAGTAAAAGGAGGAGAAGGGGGAGAAGAAGGAGAAGGAGGAGAAGAAGGAGAAGAAGGAGAAGAAGGTGGAGAAGAAGGAGAAGAAGGAGGAGTAGAAGGAGGAGAAGGAGGAGAAGGAGGAGAAGGAGGAGAAGGAGGAGAAGGAGGAGAAGGAGGAGAAGGAGGAGAAGGAGGAGAAGGAGGAGAAGGAGGAGAAGGAGGAGAAGGAGGAGAAGGAGGAGAAGGAGGAGAAGGAGGAGAAGGAGGAGAAGGAGGAGAAGGAGGAGAAGGAGGAGAAGGAGGAGAAGGAGGAGAAGGAGGAGAAGGAGGAGAAGGAGTAAAAAGAGGACAAGGAGGAGAAGGAGGAGAAGGGGGGAGAAGGAGGAGAAGGAGTGAAAGGAGGAGAAGGTTGAGAAGGAGGAGAAGGAGTAAAAGGAGGAGAAGGGGGAGAAGAAGGAGAAGGAGGAGAAGAAGGAGAAGAAGGAGAAGAAGGAGAAGAAGGTGGAGAAGAAGGAGAAGAAGGAGGAGTAGAAGGAGGAGAAGGAGGAGAAGGAGGAGAAGGAGGAGAAGGAGGAGAAGGAGGAGAAGGAGGAGAAGGAGGAGAAGGAGGAGAAGGAGGAGAAGGAGGAGAAGGAGGAGAAGGAGGAGAAGGAGGAGAAGGAGGAGAAGGAGGAGAAGGAGGAGAAGGAGGAGAAGGAGGAGAAGGAGGAGAAGGAGGAGAAGGAGGAGAAGGAGGAGAAGGAGGAGAAGGAGGAGAAGGAGGAGAAGGAGGAGAAGGAGGAGAAGGAGGAGAAGGAGGAGAAGGAGGAGAAGGAGGAGAAGGAGGAGAAGGAGGAGAAGGAGGAGAAGGAGGAGAAGGAGGAGAAGGAGGAGAAGGAGGAGAAGGAGGAGAAGGAGGAGAAGGAGGAGAAGGAGGAGAAGGAGGAGAAGGAGGAGAAGGAGGAGAAGGAGGAGAAGAAGGAGAAGGAGGAGAAGGAGGAGAAGGAGGAGAAGGAGGAGAAGGAGGAGAAGGAGGAGAAGGAGGAGAAGGAGGAGAAGGAGGAGAAGGAGGAGAAGGAGGAGAAGGAGGAGAAGGAGGAGAAGGAGGAGAAGGAGGAGAAGGAGGAGAAGGAGGAGAAGGAGGAGAAGGAGGAGAAGGAGGAGAAGGAGGAGAAGGAGGAGAAGGAGGAGAAGGAGGAGAAGGAGGAGAAGGAGGAGAAGGAGGAGAAGGAGGAGAAGGGGAAGTAGGAGGAAGAGGGGGAGGAGGAGGAGAAGGAGGAGAAGGAGGAGAAGGAGGAGAAGGAGGAGAAGGAGGAGAAGGATGAGAAGGAGGAGAAAGAGGAGAAGGAGGAGAAGGAGGAGAAGGAGGAGAAGGAGGAGAAGGAGGAGAAGGGGGAGAAGGAGGAGAAGGAGGAGAAGGAGGAGAAGGAGGAGAAGGAGGAGAAGGAGGAGAAGGAGGAGATGGAGGAGAAGGAGGAGAAGGAGGAGAAGGGTGAGAAGGAGGAGAAGGAGGAGAAGGAGGAGAAGGAGGAGAAGGAGGAGAAGGAGGAGAAGGAGGAGAAGGAGGAGAAGGAGGAGAAGGAGGAGAAGGAGGAGAAGGAGGAGAAGGAGGAGAAGGAGGAGAAGGAGGAGAAGGAGGAGAAGGAGGAGAAGGAGGAGAAGGAGGAGAAGGAGGAGAAGGAGGAGAAGGAGGAGAAGGAGGAGAAGGAGGAGAAGGAAAAGAAGGAGGAGAAGGAGGAGAAGAAGGAGAAGGAGGAGAAGGAGGAGAAGGAGGAGAAGGAGGAGAAGGAGGAGAAGGAGGAGAAGGAGGAGAAGGAGGAGAAGGAGGAGAAGGAGGAGAAGGAGGAGAAGGAGGAGAAGGAGGAGAAGGAGGAGAAGGAGGAGAAGGAGGAGAAGGAGGAGAAGGAGGAGAAGGAGGAGAAGGAGGAGAAGGAGGAGAAGGAGGAGAAGGAGGAGAAGGAGGAGAAGGAGGAGAAGGAGGAGAAGGAGGAGAAGGAGGAGAAGGAGGAGAAGGAGGAGAAGGAGGAGAAGGAGGAGAAGGAGGAGAAGGAGGAGAAGGAGGAGAAGGAGGAGAAGGAGGAGAAGGAGGAGAAGGAGGAGAAGGAGGAGAAGGAGGAGAAGGAGGAGAAGGAGGAGAAGGAGGAGAAGGAGGAGAAGGAGGAGAAGGAGGAGAAGGAGGAGAAGGAGGAGAAGGAGGAGAAGGAGGAGAAGGAGGAGAAGGAGGAGAAGGAGGAGAAGGAGGAGAAGGAGGAGAAGGAGGAGAAGGAGGAGAAGGAGGAGGAGAAGGAGGAGAAGGAGGAGAAGGAGGAGAAGGAGGAGATGGAGGAGAAGGAGGAGAAGGAGGAGAAGGGTGAGAAGGAGGAGAAGGAGGTAGTGAAAGAAAAGAAGTAAAATAAATGACGAGGATATGGTTATGGGAAAGAAGCGCGAAAAATAAGAAATGGAAACTCTGTATCGAGGAAATTGAAGAAAAAGAATAAGAGCTTAAGATCTAATTCTCATAATGTAATGCTCCATTGGATGTAAAGTAGCCATTTTGAATATCAGATTGTTTAGAATCAATTGCATCGAATCTTGAACTTTACCATCTGTATATACACTCTTTTTTTGTAAAACACTTACTATAAGAAGGATTTTTCCTACAGCTATTTAGTTGTTAGCCTACTTTTATAAAGTACCTATTATTTGTAATAGGATGGCTGTTTTGACAGTTTATTCCCTTTGAGTCGTTATTTGAAATCGATTTTCACTGTGTTTTATCAATTCAATTCAGCAGTTCAACTGTTATTTTAACTCTTTCCTATCTGCTGTTATTGGTAATGGAATTGAACAAATTTAAAATCATACCCAGCTGTTCAGTTAGCAGGATTACTATTTTATTTTATTTTTATTTCTTTGAATTGATAACATTACGTGAGATTCAATTACGTTTTATGTAAATTGGGAATTGAG
This sequence comes from Conomelus anceps, assembly GCA_948455865.1. Taxonomy (NCBI): domain Eukaryota; kingdom Metazoa; phylum Arthropoda; class Insecta; order Hemiptera; family Delphacidae; genus Conomelus; species Conomelus anceps. The sequence continues at coordinate 14,461,126 of OX418227.1, read as the reverse complement.
ATCCAGAAAAGAGGTTGAAAGTATTCAGATCCGATTTCTCCAATAATTATCTATATAAATAAAATTAGAGTTTTGTCTGTACATTTATCAGAATTGTATATTTTTTGGTTATTTTTACGTTTTATACATTAAATAAGCCGAAAATAGTCTTATCTCACTTTCTGTCTGTCTGTCTGTCTGTCTGTCTGTCTGTCTGTCTGTCTGTCTGTCTGTCTGTCTGTCTGTCACGGCCGCAAAGGTATTTTTCGCGGCCTTCTCCTCAAAAACGAGAGCATCGATCGGGATTTTAGTTATTGAACAGTATTGAAAACATTATTGACAATGTCTTTAGCTATAAAAAACTAAATTAACTTTTTTTTTAACAGAGTAATAAACGTTTAAAAACCAAGTACTGCGCGATTTTGGATACATTTTACGCGGCCTTCTCCTCAAAAACGAGAGCATCGATCGGGATTTTAGTTATTGAACAGTATTGAAAACATTATTGACAATGTCTTTAGCTATAAAAAACTAAATTAACTTTTTTTTCAACAGAATAATAAACGTTTAAAAACCAAGTATTGGGCGATTTTGGATACATTTCTTCCAAGTTTTATTACCACATAAGAATAAGAACAAATCACGTAATTTATCATGATATATCAATCAGCTGTTCTCAAATATAAATGGTGGGCGCTTCGCGGCGTTATTTACGCTGTCTGCAGACTTGTGTAGTCGGAGCATTGCAGTCTTTTAGGAAACATATGTCTGGTGAATTAAAGCTCATCTTATGTTTTATCAATTATTTTTTTGTTGAAAAAAAAACAAAATTTTCTAATTTCAATTTATCAAAACAAAAATTAACATTTTAAGAAGGTGCGGTTTGTGCCACGCTCTTGGGAATTCGCCAGGTAGCACTATTATTACCATGTAAGAAAAATTCACGTAATTTATCATGATATATCAATCAGCTGTTCTCAAAAAATATTCTCTCCGATGCCTCTCACTGAATTGTTTACATTCTAAGTTGTTTACTAAGTTGTTCACACGATACAGTTCTTGTGCGGTACAGTAAATTTGCTGTATCAGTTATTTTGCAGTGCTTTCGTTTGCATGTACATTTCATATTGTATGTTCACACAATACTGTTTCGACTGGATCCAGTAAAAAAGCTGTTCTAGCCGATTTCTACATTCGGTTTTGTCTTCGAAAACTGTATCACTAAAATCAGCTGTACCGCAAAATAACTATCCGTATCCGGTGGCACATGTACCGGTAATGGATATGTTCAAACGATACGCTTATTACGCTGGAAGCAGTCTTCAGATCGTCAGCATTGATCTTCTTCATTGATATTCTTCAGCATTGATCTTCTTATTAGTGAATTCCAGTGTCCAGAAGTGGAAGATATTAATTGTGAAAATTTAATTTCTCTAATATATGAGAGACCCGCCTTGTGGGACAAGACTTAAGATTAATATAAAAATAAAGAGAGAAAAATGTTTAGAATATTGAAACCAGAATTTGCGTACTTTGAGCAAACTTTAAGAGAAACCTTCAGTAAGAAACTTATTTAAAAAAATCTTACACAAATAAAAAAAAAATCCTGGACTGGAATAAATAAAACTGAACTGGAAGCGCAATGGTGGGAGTTGCTGGTCTCCTATCGGGCGCCTCCCCAGGTGGCGGATTGGGGGATGCCTCCTAGATATAGGTGGTACCGGGGAAATGAAATACCCGGGGTGGACCAAAACCAGCATAGAAACTGCTGCCTTGCAGATGCAGGTCAATGGAAATCCAAAGGCTAGGGGAAGAAAACCCAAATAGAAAATTGACTGCTGCCTTGTAGTTCAGCATTGGTTTGTTAAAGGCTAAGGAAGGAAACCTGAAAAAATTCCCTGGTCCTCCAGGTTGGGGGTTGGATGTGGGGCTAACTCCCCCACTCCATAAAAAAAATATTTGTTATGGAAGCACAAAATGATAGGAACGGACGGCCGTCAAGGAATTTAGTAAAGGAACAGACATTTAAACGATCGCTGGATAGGGACCGTTGGCGACAATTACTAGTGCAGGCCAAGACCCGTCCTGGGTTGTAGGGCCACTGAAGAAGAAGAAGAAGAAGGAAGCGCAATGGAAGAAGGAGGAGAGCACATCAATAAGCAGTAAAGCCGGACCGTGTGAACATCACAGTACAGTTGACGCCGTACAGTAAAAAAACCGTACTGCAAAAAAACTGTATCGTCTGAATGGGGCCTAAGCTGCTAACAACTTCATGATTGTTGCTATCAAAAAAGCCGAAACATATTTAGTCTTATTTCTAAACATAATCCGTACGAAGGACGGGTAAAATAGCTAGTCGTAAATAAAACCTTTCTTCTACGGTATTCTTCCACTGTATCCTCGCACCGTATTCTTTCTTATAAGCATTTTATCCATTATTCTGTTTCTTCGGAGATTAATTTGTTGATAAATTTTATCTAGTTAAAGGATGATAAGAATATAATATATTCTATATGATAATATAGTATCCAATACTAAATACATTTAAAAAAACCGATTAGTAAGTGGTAGTTGAATGCTTAAAGGCAGGGTTTTTGTTCATAACCTTTTTCGAAGGTTATTGTATTGAATGTTATTAGGGCTTTGAAATGTTATCTATTGCTGTGATAGAAAGTATTTTAATATATTAGTTTGTGAAATATGGGGGTTCGAAGTTGAAATTTTTAGTTTTTGGGAGCAATAATTGATCTCACCTATAAGTGATTGTGAACTTTTGATACATTTTCTGTAACTAAAAAACACTCCAAGGAATAAAATTACATAATATTTTACTCAAATCAAGCAAATAGTTTTTTCAAAATACATTTTTTTAAATCTGTAGAAAATTTCAGTTTTCCAAAAATTATTTTCAAGAAACTATTTGTTAGATTGAACAAAATATATTTCATTTTGTTCCTCAAGATGTCTTTTAGTTATGGGAAATTTTCGAAAGTTCAAAATCACCCATAGGTGAGATCAATCTCCCAAAAATCGAGAAATGTCCACCTTAAACCCCCATATTTCACAAAATAATTTAAGAAAAAATGTTTTCCCACAGCAATAGATAATATTTTAAAGCCCTAATAATGTTCAATACATAAACTTAAAAAAAAATTATGAACGAGAACCCCGTGCACAGCCTTAAGACACGTTTCAAGTTTTTCCAAAGATTTATTTTTATTGTTTCGTGATTGTACTTTTCTAATAGTCTTGGAAGTTTTATGCATGCATTCCAATGTGACAAGAAAAGTACATTCTTATTGCGTCTAGGGTTTTGCAATATTTCTCTAATATTCAAATTTTTGTGTAATTTATATATAAAAACTTTTTTATTGCTGATGATGCCTACATGAGTCCGAGACTTGTGCGTGGGTAATGAGGTGAATGATAACATAAAGATGCCAGACGGAGGAGGGGGATTCGAACCAACGACCGTTGAAACGACAGCAAGTTGGAGTTGTGACGCTCCAACCAACTGAGCTAAAGCGGCCCGTCAATTTATACTAAAAATATATACTATACTAGGCTCTAGTACTTTTTAATTACAACTGATACATTTTTAGATTCTTCCACGCTTATCCAATGATTTATTCCAATTTGTACCCGTAATATAATTTTTAATTTCAAATATTCAATTATTGTTCTGCTTGGATGTATCTATCTGCTGTATTTGTAAAGGAACAATAAATATTCATTTCATATACAAAAAAGCATTGTCAGCTATTTTGGTACACAGTCTTCATATCTCTACACATTCTACTACCAGCACTGCAACAAAGAAAGGATAGCCCAAATAACTGGGGAGATTCAGGAAAGACACCTCAGGACATGGGTAAGGACTTCACAGGTCCTTCTAATTTCAGCAGCTCTTCTGACTACATTTTCGCAAAGGATATACTCCAAGGAACAAGGAAAGAGGTGGGTAATGACGACAAATTCCTCTCTTTCCCCAAAAGGGTCCTGAACAATTACAGGAACAAGGATCCAAGTTATATCAGACTGTCCAATTGAAAAGTTACAGCGTAGCACTGGTACAGACAGGCAGGTTAGATGGGTAGGGGGTAGTAGCTGATTGGTTGGAGGGGAGGGGTTGGAAAATGGTGGAAGGGGTTGGGAAAACAGGAGAGGAGGTAAGAGTGTAGGTAAGAGCCACTTGTGACATGAGAGGGAGCAAATTGGAAGAAAATTGTGTAGGGGCAAATCCAAGAGGAGATGTCACGTGTGAACTGGCCTTTTACTGTAAGGTGAAGGAAGGGGAAAAGGACATTGCACACGTGCACGAATGCTTCATCAGCATTTTGGCGCCAATTTTGAACTCTAGTAGTCTCTTTCCCCTCCCAGCCAACCTTTTTGATATTGCTTTTGTTAGTGGCACTGAATACAAAACTGGAAAGAGTGAGTTTCTTGTACTGGCTTGTTTGCTGCACAATTTATTGTCCAGATTAAAGTGCATTAACTTGATTCATATGGAATAGGAGTTCATTTATCATACTATTAGATTTCACATAAATTTTTTTGTGGATGCAGCCCACATTCGTCTGAGACCTGTGCGGCGTGGGTGATGAGTTGGATGATGGTGATTGATGAGCTGGACCAACAGACGTAGGAGGGTTCCGAACCACCGGGAAGTGATTTTACAGCAGAAAAAGTCATTTTTGTTGGTCAATCTAATCCGTCACCCGTACACAGAGTGCCCAGGAGAACGCAGCTTATCTCTATCTGATTGAACAGATACCTGCTACGGCTCACGGCTTTCACTTTCCTATGAGAGTAATAAGTATTACAGAATGATGAAATAAAACAAACTTGGATAGTGTATGTTAACCAATTTGTCTTATCGTAGCTTGAGGTGAATTTATTGTGTTTCATTAAACTCAACTACAAAACAGACTACATCTATTGTGTTACCTGTCCTAATAAAGCGATGATGATGCGACAAAATGGTAACCTGGAGTAGTGGAGAAGTTGATTCCCACATTGACTTCATGACTTTTATGCTAGGCATCAAGAACATTTTTGACGTCTGATACAAAGTTACATAGGCACGTATTTCAGCAATGGTTGGTGTTGAAGGAACAATGGAAACAAGTTGGGAAATCCTTTCCTTTGTTTCGTTTTCTGCTAAACGTGAGAGAGAGATAGCGATAAACGAGGACGGAAAGGAAAACATGAGAAGGAGGAGAAGGAGGAGAAGAAGGAGGAAAAGGAGGAGAAGGAGGAGAAGGAGGAGAAGGAGTAGAAGAAGGAGAAGGAGGAGAAGGAGGAGAAGGAGAAAAAAGGAGGAGAAGGAGAAAAAAGGAGGAGAAGGAGGAGAACTAGGAGAAGGAGGAGAAGGAGGAAAAGGAGGAGAAGGAGGAGAAGGAGGAGAAGGAGGAGAGAGGAGAGAGAGGAGAGAGAGGAGAAGGATAAGAAGGATAAGAAGGAGGAGAAGGAGGAGAAGGAGGAGAAGGAGGAGAAGAGGGAGAAGGAGGTGAAGGAGGAGGGGAAGGAGGAGAAGGATAAGAAGGAGGAGAAGAAGGAGAAGGAGGTGAAGGAGGAGGGGTAGGAGGAGGGGAGGAGAAGGAAAAGAAGGAATACAAGGAGAAGAAAGAGAAAAAGGAGGAAAAAGAGATGGAGGAGAATAAGGAGAAGAAGGAGAAGGAGGAGAACGAGGAGAAGGAGGAGAAGGAGGAGAAGGAGGAGAAGAAGGAGAAGGTAGAGAACAAGGAGAAGGAAGAGGAGTAAGATAAGATGTAGAAGTAGAACAAATACAAGAAGATGGAGAAGGAAGGACGAAGGAGAAGAAGAAGAAAATGAACGAGGAAATGATGAGGAGGGAGGGAAATCAAAAGAAGGAGGAGAATGAGTTTGAGGAGGAGAAGGAGAAGTAGGACAAGATAGAGAAGTAGAAGAAGTACAAGAAGATGGAGAAGGAAGGACGAAGGAGAAGTAGAAGAAAAAGAAGGAGGAAATGATGATGAGGGGAGGGGAATCAAGAGGAGGAAATTTAGAAGGAGGAGAAGAAGTAGGAGGAGGAGGAGGAGGAGGAGAAGTAGGAGGAGTAGAAGACCATGGAAAAGAAGGAGGAGAAAGAGCTAATGAAGGAGAACTTGAAGAAGGAGAAAGAGTAGGAGGAGAAGCAAGTGATAGAAGAATAGGAAGAAGTTAGGTGTATGAGATGAAAGAGGCCTGAGGCTAGATAATATTCAACTCTTGCTCTGATGCAATAGTAGTAGCAATGTAGCCCACAAAACTTAAACTCTCTCAGGCAACTTCTGTTCATTTGTTCTTTGGCAGGAAAACTTCTATCTGTTCAGCTAACTGCAAGCAAACAATGTTTGCACAGAATATAAAAGAATATCCACTACTAGCCTCTCTTCTGCTCCCTATTCTTTTTTTTCTTTCTGTTCTGCTTTTTCCTCCACCTACACAAACCTTCACCTCTTCCTACCCTTTTTCCTTTTTTCCTTCGGCTTCAACTTCTACTTATTTTTTCTGTCCTCCACCTCTTGGTACTCTTTTTATCTTTCTCCTTTTGCTTCAACTTCTTGTTCTCCTTTTTCTCATACCACCCACCTCTTTGTTTCTTTCATATTCATTCCTTCCTGCTTTTAGTTATCGTTCTCTTTCTCCTCCTCCTTTTCTTTCACCTTCTACTTCTTCGCCATTCCTTTCTACTTCATCTTCTCCTCCCTCTTGTTCTCATCCGTTCCTCTTGTCCTTCTTCTCTGCCTTCTTCTCCTTTACTTCTACCTCCTTCTTGTCCTCCTTCTCCTTCTCCTCCACCTCTTTCTGCTCCTTTTCCGCTTTCTCCTCCTTCTCCTTCTTCATCATGTTCTCTTGAATCTAGAAAGCAATAATTGTGAGACAGAAAGCTCATAGAATAGCTAATATGTCACTATGATGCAAAAAATCTTCAAGTCACATGCCAAAGCAACACATTTGTTCCGTATCAATATTGCAGTTCCTAATTCCGTTTTGGAATTGCATTGCCATTGGCGGTTGAAATCCATGAATCACAAGTTCAATTAAAACATCTCGTTGCAAAGCACGGGTGAACCACTAGTATACTATATTATAGACGTCAACTCTTTAACAACAGAAAATTGAATTAGCTATATTATCGATATATAGCAATATTAGCGATAATATTAGCTATATAAAGCTCTATTAGCGATATTAGCGAAAAAGCTATATTAATGCAAAATACTCTTACAGTTCAGGAAATCCTGTTTATACTCCACACATATATAACGAGAAATAGGTGATCAAAAAAACTCTTTTTCCTACAGTGACCCAAAAAAGTGCCTATTTTTGCACTAACTGTAGCACGCAAAATAGTCTATTCCTGCACCAGTTTGGGAAAGTAAATTCCAGTGCGACAAAGTACTTTTCCGCACTCCAGATTTGCAACCTAACAACACAAAATAGTGAGCATGTAATACGCAGGTTCCCTATTCTGCATTCAAAAATAGGTTGGCTACTCTGCTTCAGCTGCGAAATAGTCGTTGTAGTTGTTGTTGAAATCGATTTGATTCGAAGATAGGGTATGTAAGGAATTGTCAGGTTGTGTTTGTCCTGTTTTGTTCTCTTTAAATTACTTTATACATTACTGTAGGAAAAATTAAATGTGTAATTCGAGCGCAAAGTATTGTTTCTGCACTCGAGAAACTCGCCTTCGGCTCGTGAAATAAACTGTTTCTCTCGATGCAGAAAAACGTTACTTTGCACTCTAGTTACACAAATTGCTATTCCCGTCCATCACTAAATCCCCTATGCATAGTGGACGACCCAAGAAGGTGATTGAAAAATACCCTTTTTTGCAGATCCCTTCAAACAGATGCGATTAATTTGCAAGTGATAACAGTTGCCCTTTGAAAGGGTTTACTGATGACCTTTAGAGGCAGGGGTCATTGTTGTGAAAGGGTCAGGGGGGAGATTTTCGTACTCCACCAAAAGTATAACCCTAAGTATAACCCTTTGAATGGAAAGCTGTTAGTAGAAGCCTATAGAGAGACTCAGGGACGTTCAAAATATACGTGAGAAGACTATTTTTGTTATTGAAAAGAGACAGCAGGTTGCAATCAATGGTGGAAATGGTGTGGAGGGGGGATGATGACAAAGTGGGGGGAAAGGGAGATGACACAATGGAGCGGAAATAACAATAACCGTGTATGAGTTTCGCGCATGGCCTTATGGGTACTAGAAAGGTATCAAGGGGGGCCCCAGGCTTCCATCTCCCCCAGATTGAACTTCCCTCACTCCCTCGGGGGCAGTGCCCCATCAGGAAAAACGACTTTCCCCGCTGGAAAAAGGAAATAGGCTTGGGAAAATCATATCAGTATGATAGCTGCTAATATGGCGAGGTTTCCCCCACTTTATTGGCGCTATCTTGGAGACATTATGTGGGCTTCATCGATATGGGGGATATTTTTTAACATCTTGTGCAGAGTTTTCTTTGTGGTTAGTGATTGTTAGTAACGGGTCTAAATTCCTGTTTAAACGGCGACATTTATTGCAGTAGAGCGCTCTCGTAGATCAATCTGGACTCCAGTTTCATTGATCTAGACTTTTTATTCGAAACTAGTGCCCATATTTTCAAACTTTCCTTCAGTGCCTCCTGACTCTAGAGACTCTTTTTCTTGGAGGATGAAGCCCACATAGGTCTGAGACCTGTGCGTGGGTAATGAGTTGAATGATGGTGATTGATGAGCTGTTTTATGTGGATTCCGAACCACCGGGAAGTGATTTTACAGCAGAGAATGTGTCTTTTTTGCAGGTCAATCTAATCGGTCACCGTTACAAACAGGATCTTGAATTGCCTATATAAATACATAACATATCAAGAGTTCCTAAAGTCAAGAGACACTGAAGGACACGGGCATTGGATCCAGTGGTTCGGAACCCACCTAAAACTGTAGGTCCAGCTTATCAATCACCATCATCCAACTCATTACACACGTACAGGTCTCAGACCTATGTGTGCTTCATCCTCCAAAAAATGTCGTAGTTCACACATAGAACTATAAACTTGGAATGCTAACTCAAGCGGTGTTTGGAAGCTAGAAGCGAGCCGGCCGATGTTCCGTTTCCCCCACCACAGTGCAGTGCAAACGACACTTATTTCTGCACTCCAGCTATGTAGACAGCTACAGCTCATGGTGATTTTGTATTGATATTCAACATTATTTGACAAGTTTTGAGATTTGAGTATTGAGAATTTATTTATTTTATTGTACTGGCAACGAAAAAGAAGAATGCCAGCATACTGTGTAGCCTATGGCTGCAAAAACTACATTACGAAGCAATCTTGATTATCTGCAAATAGGTAAATCTACCTATCAACCTACCTACCAATCTGACACTCTACGTTTGTTATTCGTATCATTGTCTACAAATCTGGCGCTATTATTATTGCTATCCTTATAAAGATAATTCTTCTCCAATTAGTTCAGTACATAGATAGACTAAATGTTATCCCATGTTATTGTTGAATTATCCAAAATGTTATTCTGGGATATTAAGTGAGTTTTTTTTAAATAAAACTTTAATATTAATTATAATGTTATACAGCAGTTTGTGAAAGTATAATTGGATAACAACAATCAATTAAACTATTTAAGTTACTTACGGTATATGACATACTAAAGAATAATTATTATGTCAAGTAAAAAATATAGCTGGCAGAGTCAGTCTTTACAACATGTGAAAAACTATCTAAAAACAAAAAAACATTGTTTTTTTTTGGTTTGTTACACTAGATTTTTTAACGTGAAAAAGAATGGTGTTGTTGGTTTATTATTTTTACGATCAGTTTCAGTTCAGTGACAGTTTTGTCTTTTATTTAGAGCTCAGAATATGTTTATTGATATTGAATTTAGATTTAAAAAATATTGTATTTATAAATACTTTCATGATATTGCATTTTAATACAGTAGGCCATACGGTAAATGTGAATAGCTCCTTTGACATCTTTGTTGGATCCTGTATGCACACATAATTTCACAATGAAATTATTTGTATGTAGTATTATTTCTGCAGATATTTTTGTAACATTTTATTTCTTGTACATGATAATTATTTAAGTTAAACTAAGTAATTCTTCTTTGTAACTTCTTGGTTTCTCTCCTAAAAATTGTTTGTTTTATAATCAATATTATTTTTTATCATGTATTATTTTTTTCTTTGTTTTTTATTTGCGGAAATAAAGATTATTATTATTATTGCAACTTATCTTATTTAAGAACACCTCACCTGTTAAATACTATACTATTGTTAAATAGAATAAATACTACTTATTATAAAATGGAAAATTGTTCATAAAATATTGTAAAATAAACCAATTTCTGATTAATACACAATATCGCCCAATACATCAAAAATGTATAAATATAAAGTGTAGCCTACTTCTTTCAATGCATGTAACAATTTTTAGTTTCATTGTAATATTCATAACTTATTCCATTAATATTCAATTACTAACAATAATATTGTTTTAAACATTCTATTTCAAAATTCATGTAAACTTGCACCTGTTTGAAACTTCCTTATAAAACGAGCAGGTTGATTACTTGTTAATTGAATCGCCGTAATAATAATAATAATAATAAACATATTCTGTCTCTTAGAATGAAGAAATATTGGAAAAACCGAAAAAATATTAAATGTAATAAATTAGTTCAGCCTTCCTCATAAACATGTAATTAGCGTTTGCCAATTTGAATGGGAAATTGATGACTAATAATAATAATAAGGTTTCATCATCTATTTCGATGAATTCATAAGGTATCATTGAAAAAGGCACAAATAATCATTGTAATTCGTATTTTTCTCAAATTCAACCTTTTTCCTATAAATTTCTAATAAGAGTTATTTGAATCGCCGGTAATAATAATAATAAGGTTCCACTACTTGTTTCAAATATTGTTCTATCTATTTCGATGAATTCATATCAGGTATCATTGAAAAAGGCACGAAAAATCATTGTATTTCGAATTTTTCTCAAAATAACCTTTTTTCTATAAATTCATTGGAATAGATAGAAAGTATTTGAAACATATAGTGAAACCTTCTTCAACTGGCAATTCAAATCATGTTTATTCAAAATTTTCTAATGGTGTTTCACATTTCTATGAGACTATGAAATAGAATTACTCTGGCCGAGCGTATTAGTTTTACAGTACGTAGTACAGTCAATGCCGGTACGAGCACTGCGCTTTGGTGAGACAGCCGGCTCGCAGTTCGATGCATTCAGTCAGCATTCCAAGTTTATAGTTCTATGAGTTCACAATATTATCCAGCTCAAAACATGTGAAAATTAATAAATCTCCATTCACAATAACATTAGATTAAAAAAAATGTAGCTTCCAAGAATTCATTGTTCAGATCGCCTTATCCCCCTGAGCTCAATCAATTGTACTAATTATTATAAAATTGAATAATATATTTAATATACTACAGTTATCATACATGAAACCTATGGCATATAAATTCATAAATTAGATTAGCAATCTATTAGTTAAACCCTCCAAAAGAATGGCGTACTAACATATTATGTAGATGTACTAATACATGCTAATATTGATACTTTATAATATTGGATTGGCCAGCAAAAAGACTCTGTTCTCTGCTGTTGAATGACTTCCTGGTGGTTCAGAACCCACCTAAAGCTGTAGGACCAATTCATCAATCACCATCAACCAGATCATTACCCACGCACAGGTCTCAGACAAATGTGAACTTTATCCTTCACAGAAAAAAATGCAAAAACTGATAAAATTAATCTTCTTAGCTTTGGTGATTGATGGTGATTTTTCAGTAGATGTCCGCAATGAATCACATCTCCATTGTATATTTTAGCAGTATTTTGATGGAGAATGACATGATGGTTGAAACTACAGTATCTGTTCAGTGTGTATCAGTGTGTTAATAATATGTATGATGTTGAAGATCCATCTTGTTTCCACTAATATGTATTTCCACTGATTCAAGGCATGAGCTTGACCCTCAAACTCATGCCTTGAATCAGTGTACTGTGGGTCGTCTGATGATGCTCTAGACAACAGAGCGAAACGGCCGTCACGCCATAACGTGAGTCAATTTCCATTTAAAAGTGTTTTTTAAGTTTATAATAGTTGATAATATTCTTCAGAATCTTTATTCTTGATTCTTATTCCCATAACTCCTTATCCTTAATCCTTATTCCCATTATTCCTTATTGTTATAAGGATCCTTATCCTAAATCCTTATTCTTATTCCCACTATTCCTAGTTGTGACATTTGTATTATTAATTATTGTAAAATTAATTTTTAACAACTCACAAATTACAATAGAAATATTCAAGTGGACCCCATCATGGCATTCTGAACTACAGAACCCTAATGGCCTAGATATGCTCCAGGGTGTGAGATTAATTACAAACCCAATAAGGAATAAGAATTAAGGATTTAAGATAAGGATCCTTATAAGGATAAGGAGTAATGAGAATAAGAATAAGGAATAAGTATTCAGGATAAGGATTTTTATAAGGTTAAGGAGTTATGGGAATAAGAATAAGGATTTAGGATAAGGTTTCTTGTAAGGATAAGTAGTTATGGGAATAAGTATAAAGAATAAAGATTACAATGAATAATCTTTGAATGTTTTTCAGCTATTTCGCTTTCATTAACGTTAGAAGGAGTCGGCGTAGCCGAGTTGGCTTATCGCTGGTCTGATAAGCCAAAGGTCCTGGGTTCAATCCCAGTTGAGTACAAGATATTTTTCTCGAGCCACTCCCGTGTTTCGGAGGACACGTTAAGCCGTCGGTCCCGGTTGCATATAAAAAAGCAGTCGTTAAAAAAAACGGCGAGGTGGAACTACCCGCAAGTGTCTCCCCACCACGAAAAGCCATACGAATTTACTATTTTTATTAACGTTGGACTCATGAATCATCTACAAGCCTTTTTCATGATGAAATGAGCTCACATTGACTTGATAGAACGATTCTACATTAATTTTGTTCATAAATTCCACATCATATCTGCACTCCTAATGACACGAGATCATAGCTCAGTAAACCATTCAAATGTTGAGCTCATTTCCATTGTTTTTCGCCATCAATATTGTCTGTCTGGAAGTTATCAGATCCCCCATTTCCAAAAACAAACCCCAGACAATTCTTCCAGGTTGCAAATGGGATCAACGGGACCATAAATTTCAAAACTCTAATGGATTTTTGAGTACTGCATCCGTTAGAAAAAGATTCGCCACGAATTAACCCAATTCCTTCGTCAACCTCGAAATCCTTCAACCGGAAAAGGCATGAATCTTCTTTGTTATTAAAACTGCATCAAGTGGGAAAGCTTAGAAAACTGTCTCCTAGCTTCAGTTCACTCATTTTGTGGGAAATCTGAATCTACTAGAATATAAAACACGTCTGAACTGTGTCCATTACTTGGTGGATATTATTGAAAATTAGGTACATTCATCGTAAATGAGAATCTAAGCTACAGAACTAAGAAATTCCTAACAACATTGTTAGTTTATAGACCATTAAAGCACAGTAGCAACATCAATCATAATTGTTTTTATGATACCAATAATATTAAGGTACCTTACATACTGTCGTGTTATTTTTAAGTGACGATATTATAAAATGACGCTGTCATGTTGACGCCATGTGTGTGTTTTTCAGCACAGAGTCAATAGATAACGATAATATCGAAACGGTGTAGAAACAACTCCCTATTAATTTAAAGGGTTTTCATAACAGAAAAGGTCTTCATACTTTTCTGGATGCCAAGAATTAATTAGTGTCCCTAAAACTTCCATTCGGAATTACCAATTAGTAGCTGAGGTTACTGCAGAATATGATACAAGACGCTAAACAGCTCAATACATAGCATTTCGTCAAACTGAAAGAGTAGGTGGAGGAGAAGGAGAAGGATAAGAAGGATGAGAAGGAGGAGAAGGAGGAGAAGGAGGAGAAGAAGGAGAAGAAGGAGAAGAAGGAGAAGAAGGAGAAGAAGGAGAAGAAGGAGAAGAAGGAGAAGAAGGAGAAGAAGGAGAAGAAGGAGAAGAAGGAGAAGAAGGAGAAGAAGGAGAAGAAGGAGAAGGAGAAGACAAAGGAGAAGGAGGTGGAGGAGGTGGAGATGGAGAAGGAGGAGAAGAAGGAGAAGAATGAGAAGAAGGAGAAGGAGGAGAAGGAGGAGAAGGAGGAGAAGGAGGAGAAGGAGGAGAAGGAGGAGAAGGAGGAGAAGGAGGAGAAGGAGGAGAAGGAGGAGAAGGAGGAGAAGGAGGAGAAGGAGGAGAAGGAGGAGAAGGAGGAGAAGGAGGAGAAGGAGGAGAAGGAGGAGAAGGAGGTAAAGGAGGTAAAGGAGCAGAAAGAGGAGCAGAAGTGGGAGATAGAGGAGAAGAAGGAGAATGAAGAGGAGGAAAAGGAGGATGAGGAGGAGGAGAAGCAGGAAGTGATAGCCGTGAGCTATAGCAAGTTCAATCAGATAGATAAGCTGCGTTCTCCTGGGCACTCTTTGTAAGGGTGACTGATTAGATTGGCCAGCAAGACACTGTCTTTGTAGTGGCGAAGGTGATATTGTGGAAGGTATCCATAATGAATAATAAGACGAAATTTTCACAAACACATTCATTAAAACTTAGAGAAAATAGTTTCGGTTGTTACACAATTATCAATCTCAATCATACTAAAAACTAAAGTACAGAGAAGCTTAATATATACTGAACATGGAATGATACTATTGGCTAAGCGGGAAAGAGGCTGACCTTCATCGGACGTTGTGATTGGTTGTCAAGTCACGCCCCGTGGTGGAAGGAGTAACAAGCAAAAATACGAGTCAAATCAATAACTAAACACTGTGAACATCAAGAATGCAACAAAGAAGAAAAAATACATAATGAGGATTGAATTTAATCAAATTAAAACTAAAAAATTAGAAGCTCACTGAGATGCAATCAAGGTCAACTGAGAAACACACGTCAGAACTGGTTTTTAAATATAGGCTGGAATTATGTTGAAACCAAGTTAGTTGTATTGAATTGGTTAAAATAAATTTGGTCATTTAAACTAGTATTAAAATCGTTTTTCACCAACTTAGTTATCTTCAAAGCTTCTAAAATGTTTAATTGTCTACCTTCGCCAATCAAATGCAGAAATTCAACATTTTCTTCAGCCTTGAACTTGTGCCCATTATTGATGAGATTTTCAGCAAAATTTGAATCTCCTTTTTGGGTTTTCCAATCCCTGATATGTTCATTTATTCAAGCAAAAAAGCAAGCTACATTAAGCAAAAAAGCAGAAAGACGAGAAGGTGGAGAATCGCGCTACAGAGAAGTTATGATAAATGTGTATCATATATAAATATCTGTTAACGACTAATTGACTCGAATAAAATTCGATTTATCATGCTAAATTTTATCTATTGTTAATCAATTTCATGAAATCCAAGTGACTAAGTTGTACTATGTTTAAAAAAACAGCAAGGAGTCTTACAATCTTGATTGTTCACTTATTTAAAATGCCAGGCTTACCTAGGTGACAAGTGTTTGTCATTCGAGAGGATATGAATTTCTCCTTCTTCAGAACTCCTTCAAGAATCAAGTCCAAAAGTGAATCTAGAAAAAACTTGACAAGATCTTCAAGGCTTGTTTGAAACAAGAAAACTTTGAATGATGCATTTCGAGTGATCTGGCTCACAGCAATATCATGTCACAGAGGAAGAACTAGCCTTCTTCGCTTTTATGCGCTGTACTTTCACACTGAGTTTCTCTGTGATGCTCTTTTGCAGTTATTCCTTTTCCTCGTCCACTTTCTTTGTAAGTCAATCTGTTTGTTTTGGGCGAAATGCGATAAGGAAGTGGCAGGAATTCGTAGATGTACGGGATTTGATAAAAGAACACACAAAACAAAGAAAGACGAAATGTATTTCGTGAATGGCACCTACTTTATTCCTTCCCCTTTCTCTCTTATTTGTCGCTAAACTATTCCATCTCTCATAAACACTTCACTTTTATTTTTTCTCTCTTTCTCTACTTTCTTACTAAATCATTTCTTCTTTGTTCTCCCCACACAAACACCTCTTTTTCTCTTCTATCTTACTAAATCATCCTCTCTTACTCTTTCATTCTATCTTCAGAGAGAACAACTTTCTCCATTTGAGAGGCAGGAGGAGAGATTTGAAAGCTAGCTAGTAAGGAAGGAGAGGAGATGGAGATCACATTATTATCCTTGCAAGAAAAGTCGGCGACAAGTCAGCAGCAGAATATCTGAAGCTTGATTGAATGGGCCGGAAGAGGTGACTTTCTAATGGGATAAAAGATGGTAGATGAAGTGAGAGGTTGTGGGGGGGGGGGAAGAAATGAGTGAGATGATAAAGAAGGTGTTGAAGGGGGAGGAGGAAATGATGAAAGAGAAAGAAGAATGGGATGGAGAAGGACGATGAGCAGGACGAAGAGTAGGATGAATGGTGTTAGGACAATAAGGTGGTAGCGGTAGAAGGGATAGATTGTGGTGAAGAGGGAGGGAGAAAAGAGACAAAATGAAGAAGAACGAGGAGACAAGTGAAAGAGGAGACAGGAGGAGAATAATGTAAAGAACAAAAGGAATAAGTATAAGCAAAAGATGATAAAGAGGGGAAATAGGAGTAAGGGTAGATTGAGTGCGATGGCGATGAGAGGAAGAAGTAGGAGTACGATGTTGAAGAGTGTAGAAGAGGAATACAAGATGAAGGAGGAGAAAGTAGAATGTACAATAGGGTAAAACATGGTGGATGAAAACGGAAGACGTGGTGAGGGAGGACAAGAGTATAAGGAGTACGATTGGGAGAGGGTCAAAGAGGAAGAGGTGGTGAGTCTGATGAGGCAAAAGTGAAGGAGTAGGAGAAGGAGAAAAGGAAGAGAAGCACAAGGAGGAGGAGGAGGAGAAGGAGGAGGAGAAGAAGGAGGAGAATGAGGAGGAGGAGGAGGAGAATGAGGAGGAGGAGGAGGAGGAGGAGAAGGAGGAGGAGGAGAAGGAGGAGGAGAAGAAGGAGGAGAAGGAGAAGAAGGAGAAAAGGAGGAGAAGAAGAAGAAGGAGGAGAAGGAGGAGAAGGAGGAGAAATAGGAGAAGGAGGTGGAGAAGGAGGTGGAGGAGGAGGAGGAGGAGAAGGAGGAGGAGAAGGAGGAGAAGGAGGAGAAGGAGGAGAAAGAGGAGGAAGAGGATAAGGAAAAAAAGAAAGAAAGGAGGAGAAGGAGGAGAAATAGGAGAAGGAGGTGGAGGAGGAGGAGGAGGATGAGTGGGAGAAGGAGGGGTAGGAGGAGGAGGAAGAGGAAGTGTTGATGGTGAAGAAGGTGGAGATCGAGCAGGCTTAGACGGAAAAAATGATGATGAGGTGTAGAGAGAGGTGAGGTGAAGAAGGAGGTGAAGGAGGTGGTGGAGGAGGCAGTGGAGAAGAGTGAAAAGTAGGAGGAGAATGACGATGTGTTGGAGGAGAAGGTGAACGAGGAAGAGAAAGAGGAGGAAAAGATGTGGTAGTATGTGAAGGAGGAGGAGAAAGAGAAGGAGGAGGAGGACGAAGAGGCTCAGAAGGAGAAGGTGATGAAGAAAAAGAAGACGAAGGAGCTTCTGGACGAGCAGGAGTAGGTGGTGAAAAAAGGAGTGAAGGAGATGTTGAAAGAGGTGAAGGATGAAGTGGTGGAGGATAAGGATAAGGAGGAGATGGCTAAGGAAGAGAAAGAGGAGGTAAAGAAGTAGTAGGAGGAGAAGGAGTAGGAGGAACTGGAGATGAAGCTTCCTGAAGGAATAATGGTTTTTTACAGGTCAAGACAATCATTGGCACCAACTGAATTTGATTGGAATTTGCTCGTTTGCAGATTATGATGGTGATTGAATTATCCTGGTGAAATATATATATATATATATATCTTCAATTATAAATATTAAAGATATCTCCATTCTAGTGACTAGAATTAATACAGCAAAACAATAAGTGATGTAAAATACATTGCTGCTTCAGTGCTTTAGAAAACCCTAGTAGTCTTTCTATTCTACTTTGATATCTCTCGAAGCTCTATCTCTATCATTTGATATCAGTCTCTCCTACATGTGGTATGGATGACTGTATTTCATTTTGTTATGATTCAACATCCCCATGCAACCTACAATTCCAATTATTGAAAGTAGAGGAAATTTTCACGATACCCAAAGCAATAAACTCACCATTACAATCGCCCTGGGCAGGTTTCCAATAGAATCACCAGGGCGGGAATTAAATATCGAATTTTCCAGCGGAAAATCCTGGAAATCTGGACCAGGAAAATCGTTGCACACAGGAAAATCTCAACTGCGTTTCAAAAATACTCTAAACTTTTGTTACGGGCGTTTGGTCATAATCCGCTAGCCACTATCCGATTATTGGAAACTGACTTTTCCTGCTACGGAAAAGCGGAAAACTCAATGTGCATGCTGGATAGCTGAATAGGGAAAATGGGGAGGTGATGGGAAGGGTGGTGGAGAATAATGAAGGGAAGAGAGAAAGAGTAATACGAGATATGTTGAGAAAAAGTGGAGGATCTCTGGGAATTAGTGGGGAAAAAGTTGAATGGAAATTGTAACAAAAAATAATTTACGATGATGTCAGAAAAAGTTGGAAATGGTGATGGGAGAATGTTCTATTGAAATAAACCGATACAACGGGGTATCCAAGGACCCGAAAAATTTAGAAATAATTATTATTATCAAAAGTGCTGCCTATTACCCATTGAACCAAGGTGCATTATAACCTCTCTACTAACCTTGTCATTTATCTGCTTCGCTTTCTATAAACATCATAAGCTTTCCAATTAAAAAAAAACGCACATTGACAGTTCATGAAAAAAAGTTTTGTTTCTTCTTCTTGTTGAACAGATATCATAATATATCATTCCTCAATATTTCCTCTTTGTTTTTTCAATTCGACGATTCAAAATAATGAATGCAATATTTCAACACAATCAAAAATTAAAACGTCAACGCTTGCACTGCAAAAACAGTTGGCGGCTCTGTTAGTGCAGTTGGTAGGAGCGCTTGTCTGAAAAACGATTAGGTTCTAGCTGGTTTCGTTTCCTGCAGCCTTGGGTTCGAATCTCATTTAGCCATGGTTGTTTCTTATCATTCATTCATTCACCTCTTTACCCACGCACAAGTCTTCAGACTCATGTGGGCATCATTAGCAATAAAAAAAAAATGGGCTCAACATCAGCCTCCGGAATTTTCAATGTTTTGATTTCCAAATGTAAACAACAGCTGTCAATGTTTTGATTTTCACTAGCACAAACTATCCTAGTCGATATCTGTTCTATGTCATTATTACTTTTACATTCGACCCCTAAACTCCAAAATCAATAGCGATCTCACTTGGACTATGAGGAAGCTATATAACAAGTTTCAAGAGTCTAGAATCTTCCTTTCAAGCGCTAGGGCACAGACGGACGGACAACGGCCTGATTTCAATAAGGCCGTCAGGAACTTAAGGATATTTTCACCAGTTATGAAACAGAATTTAAGTTTTTACGAGCATAACGCTAAAGAACCCTAAGGTCCCTAAAAATATTACTCTTTTGGTGATAATAGTCTATTAAATATCTGTTAAAACGACGTTGTCATAGCCACATTTCTTATTACTTATCCCGTGGTTCGGAACCCACCTAAAATAGTTGGTCCGCCTACTATCACCTGCATGGCTCAAACGACGAGCTGAAACTACCCGTAAGGGTCTTCCACCAATAAAAACCATACACTCATCACCATTATTATTCATATTTTGAAGACCCTCTACAAAAATCTGATAAAACTAGAACTACTTGATTCAATCCTGACATTCCATTGTCCAAATTTACTGGACTATTTTATCATTTCTTCATGAAATTTATATACTTACTAGACTCAATGTTGCGAAAACAACATTCATTGATGTTGTGATTGTGACAACATCAAGTCTCTTATTCAACCCTAGAAATCCCTCAAATGAGCAGTGGTTGACGACCCTTCACTGACTTCTATAGAAATGACGCCCAGTCAGGAGAGAGGACATCATCATATCTTCGACTGCGGTATTGTGGGTGGGGGAGGGGGTGAAGAGCTGAGTGTGATTATGTGGAAGGTTGTGTGGGGGGGTGCTTTGAAACCCAAAAGGGAGCCTCTTGATGAGTTGTTGGTGGTGTGCATAGGGTGAGGGGGTGGGTGAATGTACAAACTCAGAATGAGACAAGACATAAACAGTAAATGATGTCTTGCTTGAGAGGGGCTGAGAGAAATAGGAAGAGAGAGAAGAAAGATACTTCTTTTCGATGAACAGTGCAGAACAAGGGAGAGAGTAAGGAGTAAACATGGGTAAGAGTGAAAGAGTGTGGGAGAGTTAGTGTGTATGAGAGAGAGATAGTGAGCATGAGAGAGATAGTGTGCTTGAGAAAGAGAGCGAGAGAGATAGAGTGAGTGAGTGAGAGAGAGATAGATAGATAGAGAGAGAGAGAGAGTGAGTGAGCAAGTGAAAATGAATGTACAAACTCAGAATAAGAGAATATATAAACAGAAAATGATGTTTTACTAAACAGAAGCAGAAATAAATAGAAAGAGAGAGTGAGTGAGTGATAAAGAGACATAACAGTTTAGAAGGAAAAGAGAGAGAGAATGATTGAGAATGAATTGACAAAATCAGAATGAGAGAAGAACATAAACAGAAAATTATGTCTTGCTATAGGCAGGAAGAGAGATATATAGAAAGGAAAGGGCGTGTAAGAGACAGTGGAGAACAAGGTAAAGAGAGAAAATGAGAGTAAGCTAGTAAGAGAGAAAAAGAGAGTGTGCAAGAGAGAGAATTAATTTACAAACTCAGAATAAGAGAATATATAAACAGAAAATGATGTCTTGCTAGAGAGAAGCTGAGAGAGAGTGGAAGAGGATTAGAAATAAAGGAGGAAAAGATACTACACTGTAGAACAAGAAAGAGAGAGAGAGTGAGAAACGAAAGGTAGAGATTGATTTCGCATCAAGATAAAGACATGATGAGAGCCTTTTATATGATAGTATGGGCTTCATGAACGGATCTCGAGATTGGATGTTTTGGTTTTGACATTCCTTGACAATTCTTTCTCTCGTTTTTCCTCCCTATTTCTTCTTTTTACTCTTCTTTCTTCCTTTTCTTTTGCACTGTTATTTTTGTGTCATCCTCTGCTTGTATGTAAATAATCGTACATAAATGATTGGAAATAGAGGATGTTTTCAGCAGATTCTGAATAATAATTCATGGAAATTGTGAAAAAAGATATTAAATTCTGAAACATGAAGGACTATGAACTATTTATTTTGAAGGATAAATATGTGTTATATTTTTACAATCAGGTAGTAGACAATTTTTTCCGCATAAAAGTTAAAATTTTTCAGAAATTTTGCTGTGCTGTTTGATGAGGCAATAGGCTCCAAATAACTTCTTTTTACAGGAGCTAAATATGTGGTAATATACAGTAAGCAACATATAAAAAATAATAAAAATGAATAATTCTAATAGACTATGGAGTGACCATCGAAAAAATGCCAAATGTGATAATAATGTTTATTATATCTACAATATGAGGGAATTATGATTAGGAGGAGAAGGAGGAGAAGGTGGAGAAGGAGGAGAAGGAGGAGAAGGAGGAGAAGGAGGAGAAGGAGGAGAAGGAGGAGAAGGAGGAGAAGGAGGAGAAGGAGGAGAAGGAGAAGAAGGAGGAGAAGAAGAAGGAGGAGAAGGAGGAGGAGGAGGAGAAGGAGGAGAAGGAGGAGAAGGAGGAGAAGGAGGAGAAGGAGGAGAAGGAGGAGAAGGAGGAGAAGGAGGAGAAGGAGGAGAAGGAGGAGAAGGAGGAGAAGGAGGAGAAGGAGGAGGAGGAGGAGGAGAAGGAGGAGAAGGAGGAGAAGGAGGAGAAGGCGGAGACGGAGGAGAAGGCGGAGAAGGAGGAGAAGGAGGAGAAGGAGGAGAAGGAGGAGAAGGAGGAGAAGGAGGAGAAGGAGGAGAAGGAGGAGGAGGAGGAGAAGGAGGAGAAGGAGGAGAAGGAGGAGAAGGAGGAGAAGGCGGAGAAGGAGGAGAAGGAGGAGAAGGAGGAGAAGGAGGAGAAGGAGGAGAAGGAGGAGAAGGAGGAGAAAGAGGAGAAGGACGAGACGGAGGAGAAGGAGGACATGAGGAGAAGGAGGACATAAGGAGAAGGAGGAGAAGAAGGAGCAGAAGGAGGAGAAGGAGAATGAGAAGAAGGAGGAGAAGGAGGTTTCATGTTACAAGGAAGGATACAAATAAAGGAAAAGGTGAAGGGGACGAAAAAGGAGGAAGAAAAAGAAGAAGAGGAAAGAGGAAAGAAAGTAGAAGAAGAAAAAAGGATGGTGCAGTAGTAGTAGTAGTAGATGTAACAGTAGTAGACGAATGAGGAGGAGGAGGAGGATTATCTAAAGGCTTACTGTTCACAACAGGATCGGACTAATTTCAATCTGTCTTTTTTAAACTATCATTCATCAACTAATCCGTTCGACTCTGTTAACCATTCCATCCATCTTTATCACCTCCTTTTTTCAAATTATTTACACTGCCATTAAAGTCTCTTCTCCACCTTCATCAGACAGAAATCGAAGGCAAATTTATTCCGATTGTAATTTGAGTTTCACTCTCTAGGCCGATGGATAATCCATCTCCAGTGTGACTGACAGAAAAAGACAGCGCGTTCTGCTCAACTACTGATAAGGCAGTGCGATCTGGTGGGAATCAGGCCAACAAATTAATGAGCCAATCACTCACTCGCACTCTGCTGCCTATCAGATTATTTGTCCAATCGGTGAAACACGTTTAGCTAGCCAATCAGATAATAGTGGAATTAGAAGCGCATCACTTAATCACTATCACTCTTGGTTCATCCTCCTCCTCCTCCTCCTCATCCTCCTACTCATTTTCCTCCTTCTCCTCCTTTTTCTCCTTCTCCTCCTTCTCCTTCTTCTCCCCCTTCTCCCCCTTCTCCCCCTTCTCCCCCTTCTCCTCCTTCTCCTCCTTCTCCTCCTTCTCATCCTTCTCCTCCTTCTCCCTCTCCTCCTCCTTCTCCTCCTCCTTCTCCTCATTCTCATTCTTCTCCTCCTTCTCCACCTTCTTCTCCTCCTACTCCTCCTCTACCTTATCATTTTCCTCCTTCTCCTTCGCCTCCTCCTCCTACTCATTCAACCTTTTCTCCACCTCCTTCTCCTCTTTCTTATATTTTTCTTACTTCTCTTACATCTCTAACGTCTCTTACGTCTCTTACTTCTCCTTCTTCTCCTCTTCCCTCTCCTAATCCTTCTTCTCCTCTTCCTTCTCCTCCTTATCCTCTTTTTCCTCTTTTCCCCCTTTTCCGTTTTTCCTCCTTTTCCTATTTCTCCTTCCTCTCCTTCTTTTCCATCTCCTCTCACTTCTCCTCCTCTTCCTACTTTTTTTCCTCCTCCTATTTCATCTTCTCATTCTTCTTCTTTTTCTTCTTCTCCTCCTCCTCCTCTTCTCAATCCTCCGCCAACTCCTCCGCATCCTCACCATCATCACCTTTCTTTTCCTCTTTCTGTTTCATATTCTTACTCATCATCATCAGTTCCTTTCTCTTCAGCACAATAAATTGTTCTGTAAAAATAATCCTCCATTTTCACGGTTCTCCCCTCTTTTTCTCATCCAACTGCTTTGACTAATTCCTCTTCTTCTTCTCCTACAGCTCCTCCACATGCTGCTCCTTCTCCTGCTACTACTTCTCTTCCTGCTCCTCCTCCTTTCTTACTCATCCTCCTTTCCCAAGCAATTATTTTTCAATTTCCTTGACTTTTCCTCTCCAATTTTTCCACCATGTCAACATTACTATCTCCTCTTCTATTTATTTTTCTTCATCTCTCCACCGACATGTTTTTTTTCCTTCGCGTCCCTCTTTCCTCTCCAATATATTCTAAATTTTTCGCTTTTTTTATAACTTATTCTCATTTTTGCTACTTAGTTCACTCTGTTCTCTTTTTCTTCATCTTTCTCTTCCTCCTTCTCCACTACTTCTCCTTATCCTCCTTCTCCTCCTTCTCCTCCTTCTCCTCCTTCTCCTCCTTCTCCTCCTTCTCCTCCTTCTCCTCCTTCTCGTCCTCCTCCTCCTTATCTCCTTTCTCTTCTATTTCTTTACCATGTGGTAAATATGCTGTGGTTCGTGCATACGTGGTTATCACGTACCAGTAGAACGTGAGTGCTAAACTGGCCAGTGGCCTAGAGTCCCGAGAGCAGCTAGAGCAACCATAGAGTAAAGAGTAAAGGCGTCTGGTCACGTAGAGTGACCCCTCTACCCCTCTTACCATAATCCTTGCGCCCTCACCCCCACTCCTAATATCATAATCCTCTCGGTTCACTAAAAAGGTTATGGCTTTTCTTTGAGCTGTGAGGACGCTACCACTAACACTAGGTTATAGCAGTTGTTCTTTACAATACAGTAATATGTTCAAAAACTTTGTTTCCTCTCTCTTTTTCGCTTCCTTCTCCTCTCATTTTCCTCCTCTTTCTTCTAACTGCACGTAATTTTCACAGTACACACAGCACTAGGCTTAATCCGTTCTTGAACCCCTCTCCGATAACATGCATTTACCAAATAGTTAGCAACTTTCAACAAAGTTTTTCACTTCATATTCTTGGACTCAAATCTTTTGAAGACTTACAGGGTCTCAAAGATTTTTATTTGATTATTTTTCTTATTTATTGGATACATACACATTCACAACCAATAGAGGCTTGCAGCTTATCTCCAAAACAATCCTTATTTATCTCAAATACTACTTTATACAATTCAATAAAATTTCTTGATAATTTCTGAATATAGAGGATAACAAAAAGATCCTAACACCATATGCCAAACGTGATGGAGTACTTTAATGTTAGAGAATACAGCAACAATGAAAATTAAGGAATATTTAACAGTAGATGTATGAAAATGTAAAATATAAAAATAGGAGATATAAATAGTCTACAAAATAAAAGAAATAGTTGGATTTGAAGAGCTTGTACACATTTCACCAAGAATTTGCGCAATTGACATGAGAATTCTACAAGCTACCGCAGTTTTCAAAGTGTCTTGTGAATATTGAAGTATTTAAAAACAATTGAGAAAATATGTAGTTGATAAAGGTTTTTTAGTGTAAAAGAGTTATTTT
Source organism: Conomelus anceps (assembly GCA_948455865.1). Taxonomy (NCBI): domain Eukaryota; kingdom Metazoa; phylum Arthropoda; class Insecta; order Hemiptera; family Delphacidae; genus Conomelus; species Conomelus anceps. Next base: position 14,435,975 of record OX418227.1, on the reverse strand, counting down.
CAGATCTAAATTTAGCTTTCCCTCAACTAATTTAAATTTTAATTTTGGTAACTAGTGAATAAGATTGGTGATATTATATGTAAAGAGAAAATATTTAGTTGTTGATAAACGGCCGGGTGCATGAAAGCCAATTAAATAAGGACTTTAATGTCAGTTAACTAACTGTCGTAAGTGTAACGGGTTTATTTCTGTTGCACAAAGATCCATTAGTTATTTTTCGTTAACCAAACGGGCACAATCTGGAAACACTGTAATTTAATCAACAGCTGATTCTGAAGTTGAGAAAAAAGATGAAATAGAATCATTCTATTGTGAGTTATTTGAATCATTATTCAACTATCTCAATATTATTTTAATCTTAATAGATTTTATTCATTTTGTATGTTTATTAACACCTTAGTCCTAATTTGATGTTACTTGTTCTGGTACAATAAACATAACCTATAAAATGTAACTGCGGGCATTAGTGAGATTTAATCCTCGGTGATCGGGCGATTAAATACCACTAAAGCCGGTTAGCCTAATCGGCGTTATCACTTGTAATTGTCGTTTTGTGCAACCAAACTCCCTCCATCAAATTTAATCTACGTAGAATGAAATTATTCTACAGAGATTAAATTTTATTGGCTTTCGTGTAACTGGCCCAAAGTTTTTTATAGGGTACAAGAGTTCCTTTCAAATCAAAATTCAGCCTTAACTCAACCATTTTTAATTGTTATTGTGGTAACTATTGAATGAATATTGTAGATAATTATTATTAATCTGATATTAAACTGACACTGTATTTCACTTTTATATATTGTTTTACTCACTTATATTGGAGATGCTTGAGGGATGCATTTCACTTCTGAAAAGAAGCTTCGTCAATCTCCGTAGAATGATGTCATTCTACCGAGATTGAATTTACGTCATTGTACTAAGATTAAATTTAATTGGATTTTGTGCAACTGGCTGAATGTTTTTTATAGAGTACAAGAGTTCCTTCCAGATCAAACTTCAGCCTTAATTCAACTAATTTGAATTGTTATTGTGGTAACCATCGAATAACAATTGTCATATTGTTTATAATTGTTGATCTGACTTTAAGTGTCTTAACCAGAGTCTTCAAGACGTTATTACTATAAAAAATGATGTAAACTGTAATTACCTCGCTTTCTAACCTATTATGATCACTTTATAAAGTAGATAAATCAATTTATACAATCTAATTGAAGGAATAGAATCAAATACCACAGGCTTTTTAATGTAGAGAGGATACCACTGTTTCATATTTCACGAAATCCATGATAATTCAAGCAGAGGAATGCGTGTAGCAACTGGAGCTGGCGAATTGTAGATAATATTCCCGCTCTGAAGTCTCCAGCAAAATATGCCACTACTGAACGTGCTTAACACAAAGTTTATATGCAGTTTAAATGTTGGCTGGGGGATCCACGCACGAGTGTGCCATATTATATAAGCACCATATTATATGTGATGGGGGGGGGGGGGGGGAAAGCGTGCCATAAGGAATGGTGGGGTTAGGGGGCTGCAAATTCACGTTTCCCTTTTTAGATCATCTTGCCTGTTTGTAGTTGTTCTACTGGAGTTCACCGGCGAGATCTAGATCATCTCCTATCTTCATTCTCTTTTCCACTCCCTCTTTCCATCTTATCACACTTCCCACTCTCTACGTTCTCTCACTAATTCTATCTCGCTCTCAGCATCTAGATTTAGATCATCTCCTATCTTCTTTGTCTTTTCTACACATTCTTTTTCGTTCTCTCAGGCTGTCCCCCTCCCACTCTCAAACACACACTCCCTCTCTCTCACTCTCTCTCACTCTCTCTCACTCTCACTCTCTCTCCCTCTCACTGTCTCCTCTATCTCTCTCTATCACCCTCTTTCTCTCCCACTCTTTCTCCCTCTCTCTCACTCTCCCTCCCTCTTTCTCACTCTCACACTCACCCACTCTCTCTCTCTCTCTCTCTCTCTATCTCTCAGTCACTCACTCTCTCTCTCACACACTTCCTCTCTCTCACTTTCTCTCACTCTTTCTCTCACTCACTCTCTCTCCCTCTCACATTCTCCTCTATCTCTCTCTTTCTCCCTCTTTCTCTCCCACTCTCTCTCCCTCTCTCTCACTCTCACTCTGTCTCACTCTATAACTCTCTCTATCTCTCTCACTCTCCCTCTTTCTCTCTCACCCTCTCTCTCCTAGAACAACTCTCTCCTAAACTATACTGGTTAAGTGTCAAGAATGGACGAATCTTTGTCCAAACTTCGCCATTTCATGTAATTGCATCACTCAGATTGTCATTACCATAGTTAATATCGTAAAAATGAGATCATTGTATATAATATCTTGCACTATAAAAAAAAAAAAAAAACATTATCTGAGTTCACTATAGTATCTATGTGATGTTGATAATCTTGTTTATAACCATTCATATGCATAATTTGTAAATTTACATGAATAAAGAAAGATAATCTAATCTAATCTAATCTCTCTCTCTCTCTCTCACTCCCTCTCTGTCTCCCTCAGCCACTCATACTCTCCATCAAGGATGTGTAGGAATACAGCGTGCAACAGTGCATTATATTATTATGTCTTATTTCTCTTTTCTACTCATTTATTTTCATCTTATTTCTCACTCTCTCACACTTTATCTCTTTTACTCTCATTCTTTCTCTTTCTATCCATCCCACTCACTCTTTCTCTACCTCTCTACCCCTCTACCTCTCTCAACCTTTTTCACCCCTTCTCACTCGTTATCAAGAATGTGTAGGAATGCTACGTGCAAGAGTATATTATATTATTATTTCATATCTCTCTCTTCCGCTTATTACTTCTCATCTTACCTCTCTCTCGTTCCTTCTCTCATTCTCATTCTTCATCAAGAATGTGTGGGAGTACAGCATGCAAGATTACATTGTATTTCTCTCTTCTACTCTTATTCCTTCTCCCTTCTCTCTATTACTCTCTCTCTGGTGCTTACTTAAATAGGAAACTAAAAACACATAAGAAATGTTTTAAAGCATGTCACTTGAATACTCAGTCACTTAATTGTCACATTGATGAACTAAGAACGATTTTTAGATTTAAAAACTTTGACATCATTGGTATATGTGAGACTTTTTTGAAGCCATCGATTTCAAGTTCCCAAGTAGAAATACCGGGATATAATCTATTTCGCAATGATAGGTTGAATAGAGCATGTGGAGGAGTAGCTATTTATGTAAAAGAAGGTTTAAAAGCCAAAGTTCTCACTCATTCCAAACAGGAAAATTCATTCCGACCTGAATTTATTCTTTTAGAAATATCCCTATCAGGATCAGATAAACTATTAATAGGGGTATGTTATCGCCCTCCAAAAATAGGTTACTTTACTGACTTTGAAGATGCTCTTTTAACGTTTATGCCGAATTACAGCCATGTATTAGTAATGGGTGACATGAATACTGACATGAATATGACAAATCCAAATTTTGATTATACTCAGTTAACAACAATATTTCAATGCCTGAACATGACTATATTACCACTTGATCCAACTCATCACACTGCTGAATCTGACACTTTTATAGATCTTATAATTGTTAGTGATCCAGATGAAGTCTTAGATAAAGGCCAAATCTCAGTACCAGCTATATCAGGACATGACTTAATTTACTGTGTTTTATCCTATAAAACTCCAAAGCCAGAACAAAAATATATAACCTACAGAGATTTTAAGCAAATGGATGAAGCAGCATTTTTTGTGGACGTAGTACAAGCCCCATGGAGTCAAATTGAAGGTCTATCTTCAGTTGATGAGATGGTAGAGACTCTTGAGACTATGATACTTGACATCTACGACAGACATGCACCAGTTGTAACAAGAAGGGTAAACAGGAAACAGCCTGTTCCTTGGTTGACTCCAGAAATTATTCAGTTGATGGCTCTCAGGGACTCTGCTCACAGACGAGCTAAGAAAAGGAATGACTTGAATAGCCTCAATGAATACCGACATCTTCGGAATAAGGTCAAACAGCAGTTGACCAATTCTAAAATGAGATACCTGAACTCTTTACTGACTGACAACAAACAAAATACAGCTGGACTTTGGCAAGGGATTAAAAGACTAGGATTTGGTAAACAAAAATCACCCACACCTGTAGACCTACCATTAAATGACATCAATGAGTTTTTTGTTTCTCATTCTAGCTCTAATGTTGAGACTGTTGTTCAAAATCATCTAGACTCACTAAATGATCAAACTGTTAATGCACCGATCCCAGTCGACCAACAATTCACCTTTCAACAAATCTCTGATGCTGACACCCTTAAAGCTATCCATCATATCCAAACTAATGCTACAGGTTCTGACAAAATATCAATTCGAATGATAAAGAAAATTCTTTTTGCAGTATTGCCAATATTGACATTTATTTTCAATGCATCTCTTAATAGTGGTACCTTTCCTAAGAAGTGGAAGTATGCCCTAGTGCGTCCTTTAAACAAAATTCCATCACCAACTAGAGTCCAAGACTATAGGCCAATCAGCATACTACCTGCTCTTTCTAAAGCACTTGAGAGAATAGTTCATTCACAAGTTACAAGCTTCATTGAAATTAATAACCTCCTCCATGATTTTCAGTCCGGTTTCTGCAAACACCATTCAACAGAAACTGCATTATTACAAGTTACTGATGATATAAGACTGGCAATGGACCAGAAGAAATGTACTGTCCTATGTCTTTTTGATTTTTCCAAAGCTTTTGACACAGTCAATCATGATATACTATTTGCTAAGCTTCACCTTCTAGGATTTAGTCAAGAAGCAATCTTGTGGTTTTGTTCATACCTCAGTGATAGAGAACAATGCGTTGCAGTTGGGGAAATCAGGTCTGAATCAAGAAATGTTTTACAGGGAGTACCACAAGGTTCCATTCTAGGCCCACTTCTTTTTACTCTCTATGCAAATGACATCCCTTCCTCAATTCAGTCTTGCAAGTACCATACTTATGCTGATGATCTACAGATCTACCTTAGTTGCCCTGTTACTAAACTGAACGAGACTATAGGAATTATTAATGATGATGTTGCAAGAATAACTGATTGGACAAAGAGGAATGGTCTGAAACTCAATCCTGATAAGACTCAAGCAATCATAGTAGGATATTCACGACTCATCAATCAAATTGACTTCAACTCAGTTCCTAAAATACATGTTGATGGACAGTTAGTGCCTTACTATGACTCTGTAAAAAACTTAGGTATAACCATGACAAACACTCTTGACTGGACAGAACATGTTAGTGGAACTTGTAAAAAGGTATTTGCTGCTATGCATTCTTTGAAAAAGATGCAAGATTCTCTTCCTAGACATATCCGACTTTTGTTGGTGAGATCTCTCATCTTTCCATACTTTTCATATTGCAATGCTGTTATCAATGACATGACTGTTTCTCTAAGTGAAAGATTACAACGCAGCTTGAATTACTGTTTTCGCTTTGTATACTCACTCCAAAGACATGAGCATATAACTCATTATTATATACAAAGCTCTACCCTCAAACTACCGGAACAAAGACTTATTCGGATATCAAAACTGGTAAATGACATATTGAAATATGGTAATCCGAAATATTTCAAAAATAATTTTAAATTTGTAGCAGATGGAAGAGCCAATAGTGTAACAACCACAAGAGGAGGTTGTAGAACTTTAAGAATTCCAAACCACCGTACAGCAATTTACAACAAATCATTTGTTGTAAGTGGTTGTCGAATATGGAATTCACTTCCAACTGCAATAAGGAATTTGGAGAGCCGGACAGGTTTTGCTTCTTCACTGAGGAAGCATTTTCTTGAGCGAATGTCTATGGTTGTTCAGCCCTAGAGTGATGGCATGGGAAATTTTGGCAAAACCCTGTTAGCTATAAGTTTTTTTCCCCCTTTATTAGTTCATTCTATTTTATTTTATTATTATTTTATTTTTTTAATATTATTAAAATTTATTCAATTTCATAATGTGTAGACACTATCAGGTAGAATTTATAGGTTAAGTGTAAGAGAGGGACACCGTCCCTAACTTCGCCTTTTCATACAAATGTATCACCAAGCTTTTTTCCTTTTTTTTTCTATATATCATATTAATATCATTTTCAGTAATAATTTCATGTTTGTATATAGTTAAAGAGTTTATGTAAAAAGTAACTGATAATGTTTTATGTAATAATACTTGGTGATGCCTATATATTGTATTTTATACTAGTAACTGTCCAACTATTATTTGCATGAATAAAGAAATCAATCAATCAATCAATCAATCAATCAATCTAATTCTCTCCCTCTCAATCACTCTCTCTCATTCTCTTTCTCACTTTATCTCTCATTCCTATACCATCCATTCTCCAATTCCATTCTTCATCAAGAATGTGCTTGAATATAAATATTAGAGTATATTTTATTATAAACTTGTGTAGTATTCAGTTTATTCGAAAACGTGGTTATTGAATGAATATTAAGTGAGCTTTATTCGTACGCCCTATGCACTGAAAATATGCAACTTTAATATGCTCAAATATGTTTAAATCTGCTTGAATATGCTTGAATATGCTTGAATATGCTTGAATATGCTCAAATATAATGGAATATGTAACAGAATTCTGTAAGCACAAGTGAAGACTCTTTAAATCATTTAATTAATTTATTGCAATCCAGAAGAGCTATAGACCAGGTAATTTTATTGATAATGAAGCTGATAACCTCATGTTACGCCCGGTCACCCTTCCTAGTGCAGCCTCAAATTCCTGTCACTGAACCTCACGATCGCTCTGACACCGCGCTCAACAAGCGGCCAATCACTTCCCATTACGTTGACCCTATCAACCCTCAATTTCTACCCTGTAGAGGAAATTGGTAATTTCCAGAGAAGCTCGACAAATTGATCACTTATTACACAACATTAATCATCTTATCAGCTTGATTATCACTCACATGGTGGCTCGGAACCCACCTAAAATAGTAGATAAACAATGTTTATCATAACATGGTTCAGAAGGCGAGATGCAACTACCCGTAAGGGTCTTCCCACCAATAAAAATGCTGTACGCTTATTGGTTAACATTAATTACTTTATCATGTCCATGATCACTTACCCGGTAGTTCGGAACCCACCTAAAATAGTAGGACCACAATGTTTCCCATAACATGTCTCAAACAGCGAGGTGATGGAACTACCCGTAAGGGTCTCCTCATCAATAAATGCCATAGGCCTACGCTCATTAGTTTACGTTAACTACTTTATTATGAAAAATAAAGCTCAGAAAGTAGGCTTTATTATCACTTACCCAGTGGTTGGGAGCACACCTAAAATAGTCGGTACACAATGTTTCCCATAACATGACTCAAACGGTGAGGTGGTGGAAGTACCAGTAAAGTTCTTCCCATAATTAAAAGTCATACGCTTATTAGTAACATTAATCACTTTATGAGCTATACCATCACTCTCCTGGTGGTTCGGAATCCACATAAAATAGTAGGTACACAATTTTTCCATTACATGGCTCAAACAGCGAGGTGATGGAACTACCCGTAAGGTTCTCCCCACCAATAAATGCCATACGCTTATTAGTCAGCGTTGATCACTATACTATGATAAATAAAGCTCAGAAAGTAAGCTTTATTATCACTTACCCAGTTGTTCGGAGCCCACCTAGAACAGTAGGTACATAATGTTTCCCAGAAAATGGCTCAAACGGCAAGGTGGTAAAGCTACCCGTAAGGTTTTCCCCATCAATAAAAGCCATACGCTTATTAGTTGACATTAATCACTTTATAAGCAATACCATCACTCTCCTGGTGGTTCGGAATCCACATAAAATAGTAGGTACACAATTTTTCCATTACATGGCTCAAACAGCGAGGTGATGGAACTACCCGTAAGGTTCTCCCCACCAATAAATGCCATACGCTTCTTACTCAGCGTTGGTCACTGAACTATGATAAATAAAGCTCAGAAAGTAAGCTTTATCATCACTTAACCAGTTAATATAAACTTAAAAAAACACTTTTAAATGGAAATTAACTCACGTTATGGCGTGACGGCCGTTTCGCTCTGTTGTCTAGAGCATCGTCAGACGACCCACAGTACACTCTGACGTCGTCTGACGATGCTCTAGACAACAGAGCGAAACGGCCGTCACGCCATAACGTGAGTTAATTTCCATTTAAAAGTGTTTTTTTAAGTTTATATTACATATTAGTGGAAACAAGATGGATCTTCAACATCACACTTAACCAGTTGTTCGGAGCCCACCTAGAATAGTAGATACATAATGTTTCCCAGAAAATGGCTCGAACGTCAAGGTGGTTGAACTACCCGTAAGGTTCTTTGTATCAATAAAAGCCATACGCTTGTGAGTGAAAATTAATCACTTTATTATGATAAATTAACTGTTGAATATAATTCTACACCCCTTCGTTTATATATATGTTAACCAGGTGCTTAATTACAAAATGGGGATGAAGGAGCCACAACTGTGACTGCAATATCAGTTTCTCAATTCATTTCCATCCCCTTAACATGTTGCTTGAGGGATGATTGATTGACGCAATTCCTCTATTCATCTGAGACCAAAAAGCTACCCCTAAACCCCAGGGAGGAGAAGGGGGTTGACTTGACGTGTTGCAACCGCCAAGGGTTCCAAGTCTTCGGCGTGTGCAACCCCTAGAAACCAACCCCCAATAGACAGGCCTTAACTGTTGATTGATTTATCGGTTCTGTGCATAACATACTACAGGGGTATATCAGTAGGGGGGTGTTATGGGAGTGTTGGGGGATCTCACGAGGAGGAAACTACTGTGACAGGTGAACCCCTCACCTCAGTTGAGACTCGGGGGAAATGTATTTGGGGATGAAGTTGGTAGAAGGATGCAGATTGAAGTGCGATTGATTTCAAGGGGTAGTTTTTGAATGTATAAGTTAATGGGGCGCGCCTAATGGTGGTTCAGATTTATTAGTTTATGTGAGCTCAAATGTAAAGGGATAGAATAATTGTTTATATTTGGAGTCTAAGAAAGGAGGAAGTTAAAGAAAGAATGAAATCAGATAAAAAAGTGAGGTTGAAATAGGCCTTAAACTTGTTCAGGTGCGACCTGATAACTCTGACACCAGACCTGAGCCAGCCAGGTCACGCAATATTATTATTTTATAGTTTTGTTATCATTTTTATTATTTTAGTAAGGCTACTCCATCATAACTTTACAATGTATTGTAAGATAAAATTTTAGATCAGTCCTTAACCCTTAGTGATGAAATAGCAGACAACATGTCATAGCAACCAGTCACCCTTACAACAGCACTCCTTATTGTTCGTGACTGAACATCAGTATCAGTTTGGAACAGCGGTTATTACATTTAGAATAATCTTTTCTTTTTTTTGAGGATGAAGCCCACATAGGTCTGAGACCTGTGCGTGGGTAATGATTTAGATGATGGTGATTGATGAATTGGACCTACCGAACCACCGGGGAGTAAATTTACAGCAGAGAACAGTGTCTTTTTTGCTGGCCAATCTAATCGGTCACCGTTACAAAGTGGACCCAGGAGAACGCAGCTTATCTCTATCTGATTGAACAGAAACCTGCTACGGTTCACGGCTATCACTTCCCAATTACCAGTTATTACATTCTCTTGTATGTTCTGAAAAACACTTTCAGTAAATGATATAATTTTTTACTTTTTATTTATTTTTTTTTGTAGCTCATATCAAGTTTAATTCTTTTGACTACTAATACCTGTATTTGTAAGACATTGAAATGTTTCTTTTCTTGGAAATTTATTTATTTGAGAGTAAACTAACTATCTAATAGTAAGAAATTAAATTGCGATATGTTCATTAATAGATTACTTAAGGTCTAAATAAAGGTTTAAATACCTGCGTTTTGATATCCAATAATTCACCCCCAATATTCATCACCAATAATTTATTGGATATCAAAACGCAGGTATTTAAACCTTTATTTATATTTATACTGGTATCCGGAGGCCAAAGAATTCATTATGAAACTTAAGGTCTAATGTTCTTGGGCCAGAACTTTCTTGAAAGGGTCTTTAAACCCCCCAAAAAAAGAGTGTGAGGCTTGTATGTGGTCTGAGCTACAGAGAAAGCTGTTGAATCAGGAGGAAAGAGAAAATCTTAACTTTCACATCCCTGTTTATTTCAGTAATTTCTATCTTTGTTTTCCAAAATAAACAACTTCTTACTTCCCATAGCCATAAGCACAATATACAAAATTGAAACTTAATATATATTCCTCCACATAGAACAGCTCTTTTCCAGAATTTATTAGGTATCTAGGACCAAAAATCGTCAATCAACTCCTAGAAAATATAAGAGATACTACCTTCCTGAATATTTTGAAGGCTAGACTCCTATTAATGAGTTTTATGCTGAATTAACATCTTAATTTATAGGAATAAATATATTTTACTACTTCAATTTTGTTAAAGTTAATTTTGAAATTGTTCTATACAACATCTTCTGTCTTGAACAGTTAAATTCTATTTTATTTTTATAATATGTTTCAGATAAACCGGCGAAGAAGGTCCTGTCTTTACCTATACAATATAGAAATTGAATCAGAAGTAGAAGAAAATGATAAGAACAAGAAGATCAATGATCAGAGACGATAGGGGAAGTGAAATTGCAAGAGTGAGAGAGAGAGGGTAACAAGAATGGAGGGGTTTTGAGAGCTCTGATATCAGTTTGGTACAGCCTCCATTTGACACGCAAATTTATAATCAGTCCATCAATCATATTTGATCTATGATTGGAGGGGGAGGGGTGAAGGGGAGCCCAATAAAATCAGGCAGAGGCCTCTAAAAGTGGCTTAGGGATGAGGTGTGATAAAGGGGTGTTCAGAGAGGGGAGAGGAGAGGATTGTCGGCCCATAAGTTCCTCGCATGTCATAAGAGGCGCGCTCATATTGGCTAATCTCTGTGACACGGCTGCTTAAAAAAGGCAGAGAGATAGAATGAAAGAGTGTGTGTGAGAAAGAGCGAGTGTGAGAGGGTGCGAGAGGGAGCAGCAGATGTCATCCATCTCTGTCACACAATAATGCCGCTAATATGCGGGCACATATTATTATTATCTAGGGACGAGAGGCAGAAAAAGAAGCAGGTGATGAAGAAAGGTTAAGAGAAGTGAGTGAAAATGAGAAAGTAGTAGAAGAAAAAAGAAAAGAGGGGGAGGAAGAGGAGGAGGAGGAGGAGAAGGAGGAAGAGAATGACTGGGAGGAGGAGTAGAAGAAAAGGAGGATGCGGAAGTGGTGTAGTAGGAGAAGGTTGAGGATGATGACGGTGAATAAAGAAGTAGACGAAGAAGAACATTATGATTGTATGAGAAGAAGAAAAAAACAGAAGGAAAAGAAGTAGAAGGAGAAGGAGGAGAAGGAGGAGAAGGAGGAGAAGGAGGAGAAGGAGGAGAAGTAGGAGAAGGAGGTGAAGGAGGAGAAGGAGGAGAAGGAGAAGAAGGAGGAGAAGGAGAAGAAGGAGAAGAAGGAGGAGAAGGAGGAGAAGGAGGTGAAGGAGGAGAAGGAGGAGAAGGAGGAGAAGGAGGAGAAGGAGGAGAAGGAGGAGAAGGAGGAGAAGGAGGAGAAGGAGGAGAAGGAGGAGAAGGAGGAGAAGGAGGAGAAGGAGGAGAAGGAGGAGAAGGAGGAGAAGGAGGAGAAGGAGGAGAAGGAGGAGAAGGAGGAGAAGGAGGAGAAGGAGAAGAAAGAGGAAAAGAAGGAGGAAAAGGATGAGAAAAAAGTGATGAGGAAAAAGATCAGATAAGATAAGATGAGGAGGAGGAGAAAGAAGAGGAGGTGGTGGTGGAGGAGCTATGATTATATGAAATGAAGTACTTTTGCACAGCCTTCAGGGATTCTTAAAGACTATAAATGCACCAATTGCATAATTGCCTAGTTCCCTATCATATGAACAACAACAGTTCATAAACTCAAATACAGGTACATATCAAAACTTTGAAATGAATCTATGGCTAAACACGTGGACCAAATTTGTTTCCATTCAAAGGATATTTAAAAGGAGGAAAAGGAAGGCACTTAGGCTTTTTTCTATAGGGAACATAGTGATTTTTGAAATAACCTCCATCATATGCGATTGGAATCAGATTTAAATATATCACTCGGGCTTTTTTTTCATCTGGTGTGAATTAAGTTATCATTCATGGAAATAAAATATTTGTTTCAGAGAAACGAAAAATCATTAATAATATTCAAATTGAGTATAATAACAAGTAATTACCAACTAAATGATAGTAAATATACAAATTTAATTAATATTGTTTGATAAATTCATTCATCAGTCATGTGAAATCTGATCTTATTTGACCAATCAGCTGTCTTGTAAACAGAACCGCAGCCTTTGTGATGCGATAGCAATTCCTTTTTTGTGGAAGACAAACATGAAATAGACTACGCAAATATAATCAAGGGTTACGTCTGATGATTGTGTTTAATTTTGCGATGGTGATTATCATCGAGTTCATCGAGTATGTTCCTCTTATTCTTGGGTTTGAGGTCTACTAGTCTATTTTTATTCATGTAATATCGTTCTAAACATATATGTTAAATCCTTCTGGACAGTACAATAGAAATGTATATTACCCATGCCTTTGGATTGAGAGCATCACAGAAAATAAACTCTTTCTCAACAATGCACAATCCTCTGCGCAAAAATAAGTCCAAATCCGTTCGAGTTGCACAATGGTCACAAATAGATTCCGCCCAATAGATATTTTATTACAAGTTAGGGATACAATATCAGATACCCAAAAGAAAATACTCAGACTGCTGAGTTGTCTAATTTCATATTGGGGACACTTCTATCGGATTCATACGATGGTCTCGAAGTTATGGAGTAGGAGCATTCTCATTCTGGTAGTTGAGGGTAGAGAAAGGGGATGAAGCGTGAAGGAAAGTATGAGGAAGAGAAAGTGATACGGAGGAGGAAAAGAGGAAAATGAAGGGGTAAGCAAAAGGACAGTAAAGACTGAAGATGATCTGCGAAAATGAAAATTCAATTCGAAAGAATCCGTTCGGTTAGAACTTATAGGGGAAGAAAAGAAGGAGAAGAAAGTAAAGAATAAGAAGGGTAGAAGGAAGTTGCGGAGGAGAAGGAGTTAGCGAAGGACAAGAAGGGGAGGAGGACGAGGAAGAGGAGGAGGAGTAGGAGGAGAAGAAGAACAGGAAGATGATTATTAAGAGGAAGAAGAGGAGATTATAGGATAATAAGAGAATTTTGTTGACCAGTGAACGAGAGGACGCTTTTAAAATAAAGAATATATCTCATTTTGGTTTTCCTTTCTATTTTTCTCTTTCTCTCAACACTTCTCTCTCCTTCTCTCTTCTTCTAACTCCTCTACGTTCAACCTCTTTTCATCATACTGATTTACTCCTCCGTCTCCGTCTCCTTCTTCTTATTCTTTTTTTTTCCATTCATCTTGAACAGTTTCAACTTTATAGAAACAATGTGCCCTAAACTATGACAATTTTTAATTCATAATAACAACTTCTTGTAAATATAGTTATTAATAGTTATTATTTGTGTAACTAGTGCGCAAAGTTACTCTTTTCTGCACGAGAAAAATGCATCATTCACGAGCTGAAGGCAAGCGGAATAGTTTCTCGAGTGCAGTACAGATAATATCAGCACGAGTTACATATTTAATTTTTCCTACAATTGGCACACCTGGAGTGCGACAAAGTAAAATAAGTGCAGGAATCAGCTGTGTCACGTACTATAATGAATGCATAAATAGCCGCTTTGTTGGATAACTGTAGGAAATGGCTATTTGTGTAACTAGAGCGAAAGGTGAGAGATTTCTGCACCGAGAGAAACAGCTTTTTCACGAGCCGAAGGCGATTGAAAACATTTTTCGAGTGCAGGAAAAATAATTTGCACTCGAATTACACATTAAATTTTACCTACAGTAATGTATAAAGTAATTTAGACAGAATAAAACAGGACATGCATAACCTGACAATTCCTCACATAACCTATCTTTGAATCAAATCTATTTCAATAACAACTACAGCTGACTGTTTTTGCATAGCTGAAGCAGAGTAGCCAACCTATTTTTGAATGCAGAATAGGGAACCTATGTATTACATGCTCACTATTTTGTGTGGTATGTTGCAAATCTGGAGTGCGGAAAAGTATTTTCGCGCACTGGAATTTAATTTCCCGCAGTGGTGCAGGAATAGACTATTCTGCGTGCTACAGTGCTATAGGCACTTTTTAGTAGAGGATAATATGGGGTTTCTACTCCAGATTTGAAAATATGTTGTGGTTAATTTGTAGTTATAGTTTGTGTTTATGTTTATTTAGAGGATTGATTTGAAATTATTTCAAGAATTCTCTTTTTTAGGTTTCTACACCAGATTTGAAATGAGTTTCGGATTTGTATTTAAGTTGATTTGCATTTGGATGTTTGGTTTGGGTTTATGTTGAAGTTTTTTTTTTTGTTCTACTCCAGATTTGAGTGTATATTGCTTGGTTGATTTGAGTTTATGTTAAGAATTTAACCTGGTCACTGTAGGAAAAATACATTTTCCTCAGCAACATGAACAGTTTCTACTCTATAGAAACGACTTCAATAATTGATAAAATCAGTTTTGCATTCAAAAACTGTTTTTTTATCTACATTTGAACAGTTTTAAACGTACAAAAACCAACACTCCACTCTAGAACCTCAGCCTACATGTTCATAGAAACCCAGTTTACACTAGAGAAACAATCTCTACTCCACGTTGGGCTCAATCCGTTGATGATTGCCTCGCGTGGAGCCTGCATCAAGCCATTGAACCCCAGTAATAATTTCCGCTGAAATCCATCCCAGCAATGGGGAGCAGCTTTCACTTTTCAGAGTTAGTGAAGTGATAATATGGCTGCTGCATATTTGCTTGCGCGAAAAACATTTCTCGGCACAAATATCGCCATCAAAGGCTTCGTTGCTATGGAGGCATGGAGCAATAGAGCAATGGAACTCTCCATCGCAGGATTATGATTTCCCCAGAAGTAATTCAACCAGCGCTTCATCAGCAGAGCTTTGCTTGCGGATCTCTGAGCGGTTGTGTAAGTGAGAAAGAGCGATTGATAGAGAGGTAGAATGTGGGAGAAAGAAGGAGGGGATTAATAGAGAGATGTATAATGAGGGAAAGAGTGAGTGGGATGGATAGAATAAGGGAAATAGAAAGAGAGGGGGTTGATAAAGAGAAAGATTTGGTATGTGAGAAGGGGATATTGATAGGGAATCTGTGTATGTAAGTAAGGAAGAAAGATTGATAGACAGGTTGAATGAGAGAGACTGAGAGGGGGATCGAAAGAGAGAGAGGTAGAATGAGGGATAGAGAGATAGATTGATAAAGAGAGAGATAATGAGAGAATTTGAAAGGGACACACAGAAGTAGTATGGAGATGAAGGTATAAACTTCTGAATAACGGATGTATGTATGCAGGTGAGAAAGAGAGATCGATGACGAGGTAGAATGAGAGAGAATAAGTGAGAGGATATTGATAAAGAGAGGAAGAATGAAAGAAATAGAGAGAAGGGCCATTGATAAAGAGAGGGAGAATGTGAAAATTTGAGATGAACACATATAAAAAATAATAGAGGGGCGTAGGTATAAACGTTTTGAATAACGGATCTGTATGTGTAAGTGAGAAGGAGAGATTGATAAAGGAGTAGGATGTGAGAGAAAGAGAGAGGGGAGATCGATAAAGAGAGGAAGAATGTGAAAATTTGAAATAGATATACACAAATAATAAGAAGAAGATAAGATAAGATAAGATGAAATATATTTATTGTCAATAAACTTACAACAGTAATAAGCACAATGTAGACACATATATAAAAATACAATATAGAAAATACAATTGCACAAGAGTAGGTATAAACGTTCAGAATAGCGGATATGTGTGTATAAGTGAGAAAGAGAGATCAATAAAGAGGATGAATGGGGGGGAATAGAGCAAGGGGAGATTGATAAAGAGAGGGGAAATGAGAGGATTTTGGAATGGACTCACAAATAATATGGAGGCGCAGGTATAAACGTTCTGTAAACGTGGAATGCCTCAAAATATTCAGTGCGAGTTAATATTCGAAAGTGAAACTACGCTGCAATCAAGATTCCATGAGCTGGCATTCGAATGTGTGTGGAGGGGAGAGAGAGGAGAGGATGGGAGAGAGAGGGAGAGAGAGAGAGAGGGTGCGAGAGGGTGCGAGAGGGAGAGAGAAAATATAATGAAGTATGTATATAGAAAGCGAAAAACATGCGATTGAAAGTACATTACGTTGTATGAAAAAAAAACATTAAAATTATTTGGAACAAATAACAGAATTTAATTATGAACAGATAGAAAAAGAGAGAGTGAGCGAGAGTGTGTAGAGGAGAAAGGATGAGAGAGAGTTTGATAAAAAGAGACAGAATTAAGAATGAATATAGATAGCGAAATAGATTTTACTCAATGTACATTACATTGTACAAAAAATAAAATACAAAATAACTCCAATGGAAGAGTATTAAAACAGAGAGAAGAAGGAGAAAATGAGAGAGAGACTGACAGTAAGAGAAAAAATTTGAAGAGAAGTATGAGATAAAGAGAAAGTTAGAAAAAATAGTTAAATAAAAAAGAAGTTAATTAAAAAAATTAGTTAAAAATGTAGTTGAATTAATAATGGTGGTGATGACGTGCACATGAAGGAAAGAGAAAGAGGAAGATGGAGAGGATGAGGAAGAGGAAAAAGAAAGCAGAGAAAAAAGAGGAGAAAGATATAAAAGGAGAAACATAACTTTTTAAAGAATCTACACACATTATATTGTGCAAAAGAGAAAAATTACTAAATAATTTGGTGAAAAGTTGAAAAATAATGTTGGAAACAAGATAAGAAGAAAGATAGACAAGGAGGAAGATAGAGAGAGAGAGAGAGAGAGAGAGAGAGAGAGAGAGAGAGAGAGAGAGAGAGAGAGAGTGAGAGAGAGAGAGAGAGTGAGAGAGGGTGAAAAAGAAAGTATTTGTGAGAGAGAGAGAGAGAAAAAAAGGGAAAAGTTTCAGTTAAAAATGTAGTTGAATCAATAATGGTGGTGATGAAGTTCACATGAAGGAAAGAGAAAAGTATAAAGAATAGATGGAAAGAATGGGCATGAGAAAGAGGAAGATGGAGAGGATGAGGAAGAGGAAAAAGAAAGTAGAGAAAAAAGAAGAGAAAGATATAAAAGGAGAGACATAACTTTTTAAAGAATCTACACACATTATATTGTGCAAAAGAGAAAAATTACTAAATAATTTGGTGAAAAGTTGAAAAATAATGTTGGAAACAAGATAAGAAGAAAGATAGACAAGGAGAGAGAGAGAGAGAGTGAGAGAGGGTGAAAAAGAAAGTATTTGTGAGAGAGAGAGAAAAAAGGGAAAAGTTTCAGAGTGCAAGAGGGAGAGAAAAAGTAGAAATTTAGTGAGAGAGAGAAAAAAGTGAAAATTTCAGAGCGCAAGAGGGAGAGAAAAAGAAGAAATTGGGTGAGAGATTGATAGCATGAAAAAATTCAATGTTGAATGAAGAGAAGTCAAGAAATCTGAAAATAAAAGTAGGAAAACCGAGAAAGTAAATTTGAAGAGAAAAAGAGACAAGAAACAACAAAAAAAATAGAATGAGAGAAAAAACGATGAAGGACAGGGCCAGAAAAGGGAAGTGAGAAACAAGAAAAAATTTTCAATAGCATGAAAAAATTCAATGTTGAATGAAGAGAAGTCAAGAAATCTGAAAATAAAAGTAGGAAAACCGAGAAAGAAAATTTGAAGAGAAAAAGAGACAAGAAACAACAAAAAAAAATAGAATGAGAGAAAAAACGATGAAGAACAGGGCCAGAAAAGGGAAGTGAGAAACAAGAAAAAAATTTCAATAGCATGAAAAAATTCAATGTTGAATGAAGAGAAGTCAAGAAATCTGAAAATAAAAGTAGGAAAACGGAGAAAGAAAATTTGAAGAGAAAAAGAGACAAGAAACAACAAAAAAAGTAGAAAGAGAGAAAAAACTATGAAGAACAGGGCCAGAAAAGGGAGGTGAGAAACAAGAAACAATTTTCGATAGCATGAAAAAATTCAATGTTGAATGAAGAGAAGTCAAGAAATCTGAAAATAAAAGTAGGAAAACGGAGAAAGAAATTTGAAGAGAAAAAGAGACAAGAAACAACAAAAAAAGTAGAAAGAGAGAAACAACGATGAAGAACAGGGCCAGAAAAGGGAGGTGAGAAACAAGAAAATTTTTTCGATAGCATGAAAAAATTCAATGTTGAATGAAGAGAAGTCAAGAAATCTGAAAATAAAAGTAGGAAAACGGAGAAAGAAAATTTGAAGAGAAAAAGAGACAAAAGACAACAAAAAAAGTAGAAAGAGAGAAAAAACGATGAAGAACAGGGTCAGGAAAGGGAAGTGAGAAACAAGGGGAGTGAACGTGAAACGAAATTTGAAAAGACAAAATAGTAAGGGATATTGATAATAAGAGATAGTAAAAATGTGTGACAGAGGGAGGAGAGTCCAGTGTTCAATAGTGAGAAACTATCTTTCTTTCGTTATTAATTTAACTTTACAAATTTTGCATATGAATGGCTAAAAAAAAAATAATCAACATCAAATAGATACAATATGGTAACTTGATGGTACTCCCAAAAAGAATTATCTCGGGAGTACCTAATTTTTCTTGTCTTACAAGAATTAAGTTTAGTTTGAATTGTACTTTATTTTTAGAAGAGAAATAAAACATTTATTTTTCTATTTATTTATTTATTCATTCATTAATTTATTAATTTATTAATTTATTAATTTATTAATTTATTAATTTATTAATTTATTAATTTATTAATTTATTAATTTATTAATTTATTAATTTATTAATTTATTAATTTATTAATTTATTAATTTATTAATTTATTAATTTATTAATTTATTAATTTATTAATTTATTAATTTATTAATTTATTAATTTATTAATTTATTAATTTATTAATTTATTAATTTATTAATTTATTAATTTATTAATTTATTAATTTATTAATTTATTAATTTATTAATTTATTAATTTATTAATTTATTAATTTATTAATTTATTAATTTATTAATTTATTAATTTATTAATTAATTTATTTATTTATTTATTTATTTTTTATTTTCTATTTATTCATTCATTTATTTATCTATTTATTTATTAAACTCAGATAATGCTATTTTTATAGTGCAAGATATTATGTACAATGATCTAATTTTTATAATATTAATGATATTAACTACGGTAATGACAATCTTTTTGATGCATTTACATGGAAGGTCGAAGTTTGGACAAAGATTCGTCCATTCATGACACTTAACCAGTAAAGAGAGAGAGAGAATTACAAAGAGAGAGTTTTATCATTACAATGAGAAAGAGATTAGATTATATTTCTCTATTCGTGTAAATTTACAAATTTGCATATGAATGGTTGAAATCAAAATTATCAACATCACATAGATATAAAATATACAGTAGTGAACTCAGAAAATACTATTTTTATAGTGCAAAGAATTATGTACAATGATCTCATTTGTATGATATTAACTACAGTAATGACAATCTAAGTGATGCAATTACATGAAATGGCGAAGCTTGGACAAAGAAAACTCTGTTCTCTGTTGTAAAATCATTTCCCGGTGGTTCGGAACCCACCTAAAACTGTAGGTCCAACTCATTAATCACCATCATACAATTCATTACTCGCACAGCTCTCAGACCTATGTGGGCTTCATCCTCCGAAAAAAAAGATTCGTCCATTCTTGACACTTAACCAGAGAGAGAGTTAGAGAGCGATTGAGTAAAACTAAACCAGAGAGCAAAAGAGAAAGAGATGAAGTAAGAGAGAATGAGAATGAGAGAGAGAGAGAGAGAGTGAGTGAATGAGAGAGAGTGAACACAGAGAGAGAGAGAGAGAGAGAGAGAGAGAGAGAGAGAGAGTGAGCGAGTGAACACAGAGAGAGAGCGATAGATAGAGATGGAGTCAGAGAGTGTGAGAGATTGAGTAAATCTAATCCAGGAAGCGAAAGAGGTAGTGATGGAGAAAGAGAGAATGGGTGAATAAGAGAGAGTAAAAATGTGTGTGTGTAGGAGAGAAAGAGAGAGTAAACGAGAAAGAGACGAAGTAAGAGAAAAGGAAGGAATAATGTTGATGTTTACTGAAGCAGAGAGCTGTTAGCTAGCTAAAATTTTCACATCACCGATGGCAAAAGTATGCAGCGTGAATGTTTTCCGCATCATATTCACTTGTGAAGCCCCAAATTTCCCCTCCCCCCCCCCACAAACACCCATTTGAGGGCCCCACTGCGATTTTCAAAATTCGTGGCTGAGAGGGCTGTTGTAGGACCCTTTTCATGTCTATGGGCGGGCAGCTACCCTATTAAATTATTTTCGAAAATATTTCGGACGGTATTTTGGTGGAAGAAGGGAGGGGGACATTCATGTTGGTTAGAAGTGGATGTACAAATATATACAATAGAATATAATGTGCATATTCCATTTGTACATCCATATATATGTATAATAAATGCCTGGCAATGATTCGAGCTACAGAGTGATACAGATGATTCAAAATAAAAAGTTGAGTTCATTATAAAACTGCATTATTTGAGAAAATGTGCGACGAAATAAAAGGGAATTAACATTTAATTACTGGGAATTAACAGTAACACAGTTACTATGAGCAAATTGGATGCATTGTACTAAGCAGATATTAACTTTAGGTGACTCTTCAGACTTCAACATGTCTTTGTCAGAAGAGCGTACTACGCAAACAAAGAGTAAGGTAGGTTGTGATTACTTTCCTCACTGAGCTAACAGAGTTGTATCTATGCCAATCCCAACGAAACAAATTCTGAACCTCTATGCTTAATAGTCTACTACCACCTTTACACAGGGTATAGGTGCACAGGTGAGTGTGTATACTATCTAGCACACGCTGCGTCCAAGGCATAATTCGACAGAGACGTTTGGAAAGCAACACAACTATGTTTAATACAATAAAAAGTTATTAGCTATAACACAAATCAGATAAGCTACGAACTTATGAGCCCTTTTTGTAAGGGTGACCGATTGGATTGGCCAGCAGAAAATACATTGTCCTCTGCTTTAAATTCAGTGCCTGGTGGTTTGGAACCCAGCTAAAACTGTAGGTCCATCAATTTCCATCATCCAACTCATTAACCATGCACAGGTTTCAGACCTATGTGAGCTTCATTCTCCGAAAAATACATAACTATTTATAAACATTAACGGTGATATTACGGTATAACTTTGTGGTATTATAAATTGAGATTTATTTATGCTGTTAAAGACTTTTAAAATAACAATACTGATTTCTTCTGCCTACATTGGAATAGAAAAAAAATAGCGTCTGGGGCAAAATGAGAATTAGGTACCAGGGAAGACCACCTACATTGCTAGGTTCCCAACTCAGGGAGAGTGAGTCCCACACACAGTGCGTAAAAGCATTCTGTCGTCCTCTTGGGACCAGGGAAGAGGGAAAGCCGATTATAAATAGTTTGCTGTTCTCTTTTTTAATCTCTCGAAATCCCCTTTTGACCTCAATATAAGTTTTCTAATAATTGCAGTCTATGATTAAAAAAAAACTAACTAGTAACATGAAAAAGGTTGGGTTT
>OX418227.1:14378965-14414068 GCA_948455865.1 Conomelus anceps | reverse complement strand
TTGCCTTACTACCTTGCTATCAAAAAGGGAGTTCTAGGAAGAAGGGCATATCTGCTCATCATCCGTCACTGGCCCTTCAGCCCTTATCAACAACTCAATTTCCTTTTTGTTTCCCTTATGACTTCAGGACCCTTTCAGCCCTTTGTGGGTGGCACAAAGGGTCTACAGAGAAATATTTCTGAGCCCTCATTAGCTTTTTTTTGCTTCGTAACACAGTTTGAAGTGTGGGTCATGCTGTTTCATCTTTCACAGGCAAACAACGGAGGGTTTACTCAATGATTATTTTGCAAGATAAATGAGATGGGTTTGTCAGATTTTGTGGAACAATGTCATGGTTGTTAGGACACTGAGACTTATGATTGTTTTTGTTAGGTACTCTGATTGAGAGCGACAATAACTATAATTATGTCTGATCTTCTTTTGTTTTATTTACTTATTGTGTTTTATTTACTCATTTTGTTATCTATTTATTCTTAAATTAATTAATTCACTTTGTAAAATACAACCATGTGGAAGTAATAGATTGCCAGGTTTTCTGGAACAAGGGGAGTGATAGCCGCGAGCCGTAGCAGGTATCTGTTCAATCAGAGAGATAAGCTGCGTTCTCGTAGGTCCTGTTTGTAACGGTGACCGATTAGATTGGCTAGCAAAAAAGACACTGTTTTCTGCTGTAAAATCACTTCCCGGTGGTTCGGAACCCACCTAAAACTATAGGTCCAACTCATCAATCAACATCATCCAACTCATTACCCACTGACAGGTTTCAGACCTATGTGGGCTTCATCCTCAAAAAAGAAAAGAAAAAGAAAGGTATCTGTTCAATCAGAGATAAGCTAAGAAACTCCTGGGCCCTCTTTGTAAGGGTGACCGATTGGATTGGCCAGCATAAAAGATTGTTCTCTGCTGTAAATTCACTTCCCGGTGATTCGGAACCCACCTAAAACTGTAGGTCCAACTCATCAATCACCATCATCCAATTCATCACCCACTGACAGGTCTCAGACCTATTTGGGCTTCATCCGCAAAAAAAAAGAGATGAATCATTGTTAGCTACTCTGATTGAGAACGATCATAGAATTAGCTCTCTGGTTTCCTTTTTTCGTGAATGAAAGAAGGATACTTATTCATTAATTTATCTGTTTTTTTTAAATTTCTTTATTCATTGATTTATTTTTTATTCATTAATATATTTATTCATGCAAAAGGTACCTTCATTTTCAGAGAATGAAGCATTTTTTCAGATTTGGATATATTTTGTGACAAATTATTGCTAATTAATAAATTTAATAAATTCTATTCAACAATATCACAATGCACGAATAAATACTTAAAACCTTTAAAGATCATAGATCCGTTTTCTTTTTTAAGATGAAGCCCACATAGGTCTGAGATCTGTACGTGGTTTATGAGTTAAATGATGGTGATTGTTCAGTTGGATTCCAAACTACAGGGAAGTGATTTAGAAAAGAGAAGAGTATTTTTGCTGGCCAATCCAATTGGTCACCCTCACGAAGAGGGCCCAGGTGTTTGTAGCTTATCTTTTTCTGACCGAACCGTCATAAATTTTTTCTTATTTTTTTTGAGGATGAAGCCCTCATAGGTGGATGATGGTGATTGATGAGCTGGACCTACAGTTTTAAGTGGGTTCCGAACCAACGGGAAGTGATTTTACAGCAGAGAACAGTGTATTTTTATGATTGATGTCAAGATTGAATGAAGAAAGAACATAAGAAAAAACGGATAAATATTGAGAGAAACCAGAAGCTGTAAAAGATTGCTGCGATAGCGGTAAGGAAGAAGAAGAGACGTAAAAGATAAATATGAAGAAAGAAAAGGAAAAGAAGAAGGAGAAGGAGAAGGAGAAGGAGAAAATAAAGAAGAAAAATAACGGTGAGAAAAACAAATAGATAAATAGATGAGAAGGGTCCGCAGCTGAGACAAATGACAGGGGGAACGCCGGATGTTGCTATAATGGTGAGGGGGAAGAGGAGGAAACTGAAAAGGACCGAAAGAGGAGAAGATAGAGAAAAAGAGTCAGGATAAATGACTGTGGAATCCGGCAGAAGTGGGGAAACAGAACAGGGGTGATAGGAGCAGAAGATAGGCTCGAAGGGAAAATACATTAGGGAGACCAGAGAAAAAAGAAAACAGAAAAGAGAAAAATGTAGGGAGACTGAGTCGGTCCCTCGTGGCTTAGTAAGTTACTCACTCAGTGCAAAGTAATGAATTTGAATTTCGGGCCGCTAGCACAGTTAATACACCAGATAGCTAGAAAAGGACAGAGATAGCGAGAGAAAAAGAAGGAGAGTGATTGGTTTGTGGAAAGACATGCATGAGGAGAGAAAAAGTGTGATTGGAAAACGAGTAATTCAATATATTGGGTTCGGAGCCAACCTAAAATAGTAGGTCTACCATAACATGGCTCCAACGGCGAGGAAGAACTACTAGTAAATGTTTCCCAACAAATACTTTATATTAGTTGAAATAGGTTACATTACTTTCAATGTTTGTAAAATCAACGCCACCTGTTTACCAAGTAGGTGGCTTTGATAAAATTCCTTTGAATAGTTATCAGGTTTATACAGCTTACCATGGGCTCTTACTGTCACATATTAGTATGCTATCTTATCTTATGCTGTGTTAGGTATGCTATCTTATCTAAGAATGGGTTAATTCATCAAAACTTGATAGGGTAGGGTGTTAAGATCCAAAATAAAGCTGTAAGGTATATGGAAAGAGTAAATAGATTAGATTCATGTAGGCCGTTGTTCAAGAGACTTGGTCTCCTAACTGTACCCTGCTTATATGTGTATGAAGCTACCTTATATGTAAAAAAGAGTGATTTTAACCAAAATCTTGACGTACACAATTAAAATGCAAAAATCATAGGAGATTATCACAAAGGTGAGTCACAATAGTAGCTTATTCAAACAAAAACCTAGTTATATTGGTAGGAAACTCTACAACAAGCTACCGCAGTTTTTAGAGTCTTCAAAATATAGAAATATTTAAAAAACTATTGAAAAGTTATTTAGTTGATACAGCTTTTTATAGTGTACAAGGGGTTCTTTCACATCCAAATTAAGCCTCACCTCAACTAAGTTAATAATTGATACAGTAATTATGGTAACTAGTGTATAAGATTCTATAATTGTTAATCTGACTTGTCTCATACTCCTACTGGAGTCTCCAAGACGTAATCTAGAAAAAAAAATAGAATAAAAGCTAAAGGCTTATCATTATTAATCCCATGATATCTATGAAGCTATCATGCGACGTATCTGTTTAGAAGTTGATCCTACAGTTTTAGGTGGGCTCCGAATCACTGAGAAGTGATTCCACCGCAAAGAACATTCTTTTTTGCTGGCAAATCCAATCGGTCACCTTTACAAAGAGGGCCCAGGAGTTTGTAGCATATCACTATCCGATTGAACAGATACTATCTACGGCTCAGGAAGAGGCTTACTGCATCTTAGTATTTTTACAGTATATTATCACCAAAAAAAAGAAAAATTAATTTATACAGTACACCCAATATGATCAATATTATAGAAGGCACATCTCTCTTGTATACAGAAACAGGTTGTTAGGTTCTAGTAGTTACATTTTAGAGCTACAATTCATGTTGTAAAACTTTCTTCACATTTCTTAAGAAATTATTAGATAAAATAATTATTATTTATTATCACCTTATTGATAGCATTCATTAATGTGATTCATATCAATATTATTATTTGAATCATATTTAATATTTATTAGAGCAAAAATATTGACATAATCTCCTCTTTAAAGTTCTAGTAGGCACTGCTGTGACTTGATGTTAGCCACCGATTAATGCTGCCCTCTAGTGGCAAAAACTAGAACTTCCAACCGGTTATCATCTGGTTCTTTCTAACCACAGTACACTGTTGACTAGCCAGTTGTCATGGAAGATAAACAGAATGAAGAGATAATAGAATAAAATTAAAAAAAAGCTACATTTAATTTAACAACTACATCCAACTCAAATACAACTTTAAAGAGGAGATTATATTAATGTTTTTCCTCCAATTAATATTTAATATATCATTCAAATAATAATATTAATATCAATCACATTAATAAATAATAGCAATAAGGTGATAATGAATAATAATAATTTGATAAGAATTGTGAAAGCTCAGGATACTTTATAATTCCAAGATGTAATAAACATAATAATAATAATAACAGTTATTAATTTTTTTAAGTATAATCATTATAATTTTTATTTCTATTATTTTTATTATTATTGTTAGTATTATTATCATTATTATTATTATTATTATTATTATTATTATTATTATTATTATTATTATTATTATTATTATTATTATTATTATTATTATTATTATTATTATTATTATTATTATTATTATTATTATTATTATTATTATTATTATTATTATTATTACTATTATTATTATTGTAAATAATATTATTTTTTTAATATGCTTGGAAATTTACTGTATTTTTGGCTAATAAAATTATTTATTCATTCATTATTACAAGTAGGAGGCTAGGCATTGAAACAGAATCCACTACAAATTGGTGATAGAGAGGTAGAAGAAGAGGAAGAAGAAAGGAGAAAGGAGGAAGAGGAATAAAAATAAAGGAGAAAGAGGAAGAAAAATAAAGGAGAAAGAGGAAGAAAATAAAGGAGAAAGAGTAAGAAAATGAGATGAGAAAAGGAATGAAAAATGAAGGAGAAAGAGAAAAAATAAAGGAGAAAAAGAAAGGAAAGAAAGAAAGGAAAGAAAGGTAGTAGTATAAACTGGTAGTTTGCGAATTATTACTTATAAGATGTGAATGAGAAGTAAGTATTTGTGTGTAAGTGTGTAAGTGTGGTAAATTTAGTCATGAAGGTGTGAATGTGGGAACAAGACTTACCACTATCAAAATATAAATATTAGAATAGAATAAAGATATATTTTTGTAATTAATTAGATTAGATCAGATTAAATTATATTAGATTAGATTATATCAGATTAGACTTGGGGATTATTTTTCACAATAATAATAATAATAATAATATCGTGTGACCTGGCTGGCTCAGGTCTGGTGTCAGAGTTATCAGGTCGCACCTGAATAAGTTCAGGGCCTCTGACGTGACTTAATGACTGTTTTTAGGCAGCCAGGACCGACAGCTTAACGTGTTCTCCGAAACAATGTAGTATGTGGGTGTAAGTATGGTAATATAGAAGTGAATGTGGGGATCAGGACATAACACTACCAAAAATATAAATATATATATATTATATATAAAATAAAATATAAATAGCCGGACAGGTCGAAGGGTAGGGGCCAGACTAAGAAGTACTCCACAGCAGCTACGACAGGCCTAGCAAGCCGGTAGTGAAGATCAAATCGCTTTCAGAAACTACAACAAGCCTCGGAATGGGACCGGAAAAACGGATTATAAATATTAGAGTAAAAATATATTTTTGTAGTAATTCAAGTCAGAATCAAACTCTTCTTATTGTAGAAGAAGCAAAAATTACAACAAATAATACAAAGTTGAATATTAGTATACCTGTTTTTTACAGTTTTAGGTGGGTTCCGAACCACCGGGAAGTGATTTTACAGCAGAGAACAGTGTCTTTTTTGATGGCCAATCTCAATTCAATTCAATTCAATTTAAATTTATTCTCTTCAAATAATTTACAAAATAATGTAAGTGGTACAGAAAAATATAATAATAACAATAATAATACAGTATAATATAGCATATCAAATAAAAAATAAAAAAACTATTGTATACTATGTGACTGCTATATGAATGTAATGAGAACACCCCTTACATAGGCTATTGCCTGTGAGTAAGGGGGAATCTGGATGATGAAATGATTGACTGAAAATTAACATGAGAACTATAATTTAGCATAGAACATATTTCTTATATCTAACACGAAAATTTGGCTAGAGCTTGAAAAAACATCCATCCAACAACACCATTTTAAAAATAAATTCATTTTACAGTGATTATGGCTACCTGTAGACAGAGTGAAGAATATTCTCAGTACCATCCCTTCCCATCTCGAATAACCAACAGTTAGCAACTTTTTTATCTAATCGGTCACCGTTACGAACAGGACCTACGAGAACGCAGCTTATCTCTCTGATTGAACAGATACCTGCTACGGCTCGCGGCTATCACTTCCCTTATTAATATCTTATATATTATATTTAAATTAATATTTTTCAAATATGTTTTACTTGACAACATATTTGTACAGTATGTTTGTCGTAAGTGGAGGAATAAATACAGTTTTTAAGTATAAAGTTTCTAAAATGTGAAGTTTTTTAATATGACCTACAATTTTAAAAATGCTAGACGAAATGCATTCTTACATTCCAACAAGAAATAAGAAACTCCTAATTTAATGTACTTTTTCCACATTAATTATTGACTTGATATTAAACATAAATATTCAATCATAATGTTTGGTAGCACTGTTTGAACCTCCTACTATGTCTGCGGAAGCATTACACCAATGCGAAATAGCTATCTCCTAAATAAGTAGGTGTTAAATCCACCAGTATAGGGGTTTCAACAATAATTATTTATGTTCTGAAATTGTTAGAAACAAACAATAGAATATTAATTACTGAAATGATAATTAATATTAAATATTATTTTAACATAAATAATATTATTAAAAATAAACTTTACCAGTGAATTTAACACTAATTTGTTCGTGTGATGGCTATTTCGCACTGAATTCTCTAGTAAAGTCTATGTTCAATAATCAATCATATTTAAAAAAAATGAATTATTAAACTGTTGATTATTTTCATACAAAATACAAACTAGAAAATGATAAAAAAATAATTATCCAAAGCACAAAAAACATAAATAAAGTGATTAAAGTATTAATAATATTTATGAAAGAGGACATTTTTTGTAACTATTCACTATTCCCATACAAAACACCATCTAGAAATCGACGGAAAATGTTAAAAATATACAAAAATTATATTATTTTCAGCACAATTGAAATAATCAAAATAGTTGTAATACTCACAAAAGCTAAGATGTTCAAGCAAAAGAGGACATTTTTTATATTTCCAATGCCTTTCTCCAATTTAGCAGCCGCCTCATTGCCACTTAATGCCATTATTCACTAAATTCACTCACAAAAATAAACAAATTTGTAAGGAAATAAAAACACTTTTTTAAATGTGTGAAAAATGTGCAAACGTGTAAAATGAACCACAAAATATCATAGATTCACCACTAAGTTAAACGTTCAACTTTGAGCACAGAATTTTAGGAAACATATCAAAGCCTAACTGAAACGTTCAATTCGAGGAACAGAATATAGAGCTATGTTGATCTACAACAAAAATTACAATCTAGGAACTGTGTAATAATTAAAAAAAAAAGATTTGAAAAATAATTTGAGAGAAACAAACTATCACTGTCACTTCTCGATAAATTTTTCTCGAAATTTAGAAACCCTGTGTTTCATTTGACCGATTTGAACAAGTTGTGTGATTCAAACTTATTTCACTTACGAAATGTCATTTATCTTATCACACCTTGGCTTCGTATACAGTGGAGGTGTCATAGATAACAGAATCCACTCATTGAAGAACCTCGCCTTTATTTGCTTTACAGCTCATAATAGCGTCATAATAGGACCAACCCACTTGACACCTCTATTTTGTAAACATGAGTTATCTGAATAGTATTAGTCACAAATTCTTGGATCTCAATAAATACTTCCAGATTAATGTCAAGTCTCCAGTAGAATAAAGAAATATAATAAGCGAATGACATATTGGTGGGGAGACCCTTATGGGTAGCTCCACCTTGTCGTTTGAGCCATGTTATGGGTAACATGGAGTACCTGCTATTTTAGGTGGGTTCCGAACCACCGGGTGAGTGATAGTAAATCTTCTAGCAACAGTATTTTTCATGGTATCCACATTTGAGAATTTAATAATAATAGTTTTTTTATGTTTTATTTTTTTTATTTATTATCTCACTTTTACATGACAAAATCAAAAGTACAGTATACAGACACAAGCATAATTTATACATATATTGTGAGAATAGAAGCAGAATAATAATAATAATAATAATAATAATAATAATAATATTATAATATAATATAATAATAATAATAATAATACCAGAATGCAACTCACAAGTTGTATTGGGATAGATCAGTACTCACAGACAAAACAATAGCCAACCATAGACCAGATATCATATTAATTGACAAACAAAACAAAACCATATTTTTAATAGACATAGGCATACCAAACACACACAACATAAAACAATACAGTGATGAGAAACTGCTCAAATATCTGCCTTTGGCAGAGGAAATAAAAGACTTGTGGAGGCAAGAGAGAGTGGTAATTATGCCATTGATAATATCAGCTACAGGTGTAATACCAAAAGAGCTGCCTGAAAGGATGAAAAAGTTGAGACTGCCTGTGTGGGTGCAAAATTTAATGCAGAAAGCTGTCATATTGTGCACATCATCAATAGTAAGGGGCTTCCTAAATATTCCGAAATAGAAAGGGTGTCATTTTGCTAAATTAGCCAATGTCACCCTCTTACCCAGTAAAATGAAGATATATGTCATTCAAAAAAAAAAAAAAATAAATAATAATAATAATAATAATACTGTAAATCTATGCTTGACAATCCGCTCCTACCTCTACACAGGGTCTGGCTGCACAGGTGAGTGTGTCTACTATCTAGCACACCTCTGAGCTACCTCCTACGTCTTCACCAACAAGTCAAAGTGACTTTTAATGGCAAAAAAGTGGAATGAATCTACCTTACCATAAATTCAAAGGGGACGCTCTCACTGTACCGACCGTATTTTTTAAAAACATTTGAAGGAAAATCGATTTTATTCTATAGGGAAACAGCTGATAAAGATTAATACAAATTTTTCAATTCACTAGAATTCACGAGAAGGCATATCTCAAAGCCGTGCCCCAAAAACCTGTTAACTTCTATCAGCTGTTATTTTAAGGATAGATTTTTCTGTGACGAAATAGATGAAGGCTGATGTCTATCAGCCATGACGAGGCTGAAGAAGCTTCTTTTCAGAAGAGAAATGCATACCTCTAGCTCTCCAATATATTTGAGTAAAGACAAATATAATAAATTGAAATACAGTTGTGATAAAAAGAGAGATTTTTCCTTTCTGTGTCCTTCAGCGAGGACCGACGAACCTAATTTTAATTTCTTTTTTCTTCTTATGAGGTGCCTAATACCTCCTGAAAATTTCGTATAGTTTCACCCCTATTGTCTTTGCTCTGAAGTTTTATGCTTACAGCCAGAGGGACGGACAGAGCCTCCCCATAATGCTCTCTCCCTATGTACTTCGTACAGTGAGAGCTAAAAAGCAATTCCATTAGTAAATAATTCACTATAATATTACATTCCATTGCAAGAAATTGTCAGAAATTCAAGTTACACGCAATAATCATAATATTATCAGAATTCCAGCTATAATTTCCAAGGAACAATGGTGTATGACATCAAAGGTATCTCGTTCATTTCAGGCTCATCTGCGTTGCACCTTGTATATGGAATGTGCTTATTGAAATTCATATTGGACAGACACTAATTAAACGTAATTATTGTACGTGATCTAATTAAACTAGATAATTGCGAACTGGACGTGATGAATCATTGGGTATTTAGACGCAGTTTTGATTAGAGAGTATTTGAATACAAAGTAAAGAATGCATATCAAGATGCATGATTGTTTGGATGATTGATAGATTTCACATGATTTAATTATTGTTGCAATATCTATCTGCTGCTCAAAATCATGCAATTATTGTGATATCTACATATGTGTTTCAAAATTGTATGGTGGCAATTATATTATGGTAGATTCTGTGGATTACTGTAAATTTAATTGGATAGATTTAATGTGGATTTAGTTTGTAGATATTTATTTATTTAAAGTTACATTCATGTGGGAGCAACAGATACATCGATCCATTTTGCTCCCATGGCACATAGATAAATGAAAATAAGACATGATTATAAGAATTATTGTGAGTATAAAATTAAGAGTAAGCAAGTGATAAACAATAGGTGGTACTTAACAAAATAATAAAATCAATAATATTTCTTCAAACAGAATAATTAACATGATAAGCTTACTCTCAGTAAAATATGATTCATTCCCAAAATTAGAAATTGTTGATATTTATCAAAATTGAAAATTGAACTTTCTCGTGCAGTGAACAGTGCAATGGAATTCACGCCTCCAAGCAGATGAAATTTGGGAGAATATTTTTATTTTCAAAGGATGAAGCCTACATAGGTCTGAGACCTGTGCGTGGGTAATGAGTTGGATGATGGTGATTGATGAGTTGGACCTACAGTTTTAGGTGGGTTCCGAGCCACCGGGGAAGTGATTTTACAGCAGAGAACAGTCTTTTTGCTGGCCAATCCAATCGGTCACTCTTACAAAGAGCGCCTAGGAGTTTCGTAGCTTATCTCTGATTGAACAGATACCTGCTACGGCACTCGGATATAAAATCCCTTTTATGAAGATATAAGCTATTTTTGAAACTGCAATAGCGAAACTAATATCATTAAACTGCCATCCAATATTAACATTACTCATGTTTACAAAATTGTAATCTACTAATAGATAAATAGTCCTTATTAAGAGCGGAGTTAGGACTCAAGGACCTCTCTCCTTCTTAACCCACATAAAACAATGAGTCTATAAATAGAATGATACGTAAGCGAGGAGTGAGGAAGTCTGCGATTACTTTTCTCACTATACCGTACTATAGCATAGTATTATATCCCTTATAGTATTGTATAAATACAATGAGTGATTAATATAAATATTTATTTGAGGTGAACTTAAAGAGAGAAGACTTCTATTGTACCCTCATTGAAATGTCATAATGGAAGGCCTTAGTCAAGACTTTGAAATAAAAGACACCTTCATTTTAAAAAAATCAAGAACAAATAAGCCACGTAAGCCCCTCTCTTGCTTTTAAAATAAATATAAACGTTAAAGCTGCTTTCCTTCATTACCTAATAAAGTATTTGGTCGAGTTGTCTAGTTTTTGTATCAAGCGAAAGAGAATATTTTTCTCAATATATAAATTCTATTAAAATGTGAAACTCAAACGGAAAAAATGGAGGAATGGAGCTGGCCCCTTTTTTCACCAAGGTCTTCAGTTTAGGAACTGTTCTCTGCTGTAAAATCACTTCCCGGTGGTTCGGAACCCACCTAAAACTGTAGGTCCAACTCATCAATCACCATCATCCAACTCATTACCAACGCACAGGTCTCAGACCTATGTGGGCTTCATCCTCAAAAAAAAAACTAATATTTGATACATTACTAAATATTCAACATATTACTATAGAGGAGGTGATTTGAATGTGCTAATGATGATTGATCATTAATGAAAAAATCAATATCCTTATGCTGAAAAAAAATAGAATAGTATAATAACCAATTTATCTACGACCATGTCATAATGTATACATTACAGTTTCACAATTGATGCCAAAACAGCTGTCTTTTCGAAATGCTTTTTGAAACCCGTTGCATAATGAGCTCATTATAGTACAGGTTCTACATTATAACACGGGTTCTGGACCAATCAGAAGCATTTTTGATGGAATCAATATCGTAATTCAATATTGTGAAACTATCAGCTGATTTGATCAAACTACTACACCAGCTGCTTTAACCTAACAATCTACAATAACTTCTCATATTTGAGATGAGAGGTTAGGTATCTCTGACAGTCACAGGTAAAATGAAATTGTTTTAATTAAATGTATACTAGTGGTCGTAGATAAAATAGTGTATGCAACGATTTTATTTGGCCATTAATGCACTCGTGAGATATTTATAACACTCGCATTCGCTCGTGTTATAACTTACATCTAACTCGTGCCTTAATAAGGGTCAAAATAAACTCGTTGCATAAACTACTATTAGACTGTTGGTTACTCTTTAGACCTCAACATTATATGTTTCGGTCCAGAGCACACTACACAAACTAGGAGTCAGGTAGTTTGCGATTACTTTCCTCACTATACTGTACAATAGTACAGTATAAATATTCTTCACTTTACTATAGTATACTACAGAATGTGCATAATTAACATGATATTTTGTAAAACTAATTGACATTTGGAAAAAATGTAAGAGTTAAAAAAAAATTCTCAACGATGAAGAACAATATCCAATGAACACAAAGGACTCAGCGACCCAAAGCAGCAAAATATACCTAGTAGGTAAGACACTGAAAGGTGTAAGATACTAAGTCAATGTCTGGCAAGCATGTAATTTAGGTTTCTGATAGTCAGTGAATGAGATAAGCGAAGCAGAATGAGATCATAGCGCATAGCGGCTTCTTGGCTTCAATCTGAATTTATCAATGCGATTGCGTAGGGTCTCCTAGATATTTATTGGCACTGGACATTGGTACTATATAGCAGGCACAGGATTGAGTGTATTGCGTTGAGATTGAGCAATATGATAATATCATGGAGAGCTGGAAGGGGGATACAAAAAATATTTTTTCTTGTAGATTACGTCTTGAAGATTCTAGTTAAGGAGTATAAGACAAGTTAGATCAACAATAATTATACATTATGAACTTGAAAAACACTTTTAAATGGAAATTGACTCACGTTATGGCGTGACGGCTGTTTCGCTCTGTTGTCTAGAGCATCATCAGACGACCCACAGTACACTCTAGATGATGCTCTAGACAACAGAGCGAAACGGCCGTCACGCCATAACGTGAGTCAATTTCCATTTAAAAGTGTTTTTTAAGTTTATAATACATATTAGTGGAAACAAGATGGATCTTCAACATCTCAATAATTATACAATTATCTTTATCTGACTGAAAAGATACCTGGTACGGCTATCACTTCACTCCATTTCATTATTCGATAACACTCTTCATTTTAATTCATCAAGTTTTGTTGTCCATCTCTGATATTTTATGACTTGTAGAATAAATTATAACAAAAGTATTTCAATTAATTATTTTACAGGAGAAACCTAACCTAACATAACTACAATAATAGTTTAGTCTCCTAACAAAACTGACACTGTATTTATATCAAGATTAAACCTAGTCTTCATCAGGTGGCAGGCTGATGAAGCTTCTCCTTAGAAGCGAAATGCATTCCTCGGTATAAATGAGCAAAAAATCGTAATTTAAATAAAAATACAGTGTCAGTTTTTAGTAGATTGCTTATCAAGTATTTTTAATGGGAAATATCACAGATTAGTTTGTATGCATAGTTAGTTAGTTTTTATATTATTGTGTTTGTAAATTAATTTGCCAATTTATTCTGTTTGTAAGATTTATGAGTTTCGCAAGCCAATATCTTGTTAGCAATTCAATTTTCCGTAAAATATAATCAAGAGGAAGAGGTGTTCAAAGAGCAATAATAGTTTTTTCCTTTTTAGTTCAAGGTTTCTGAGTAACTAGAACAGATACAGACGTTGAGATGATCTTTGACATAAGAAAGCAGAAAGTTTATTCAATAGTTAGCTGTAACATTGTGGTAGCAACAGATATACTTCATAATAGTTGTATAACTTTATAGATATACTTATAAAGTATGATAGGAAAATATAGTAATAAATATCAATCTACAGGTATATTATAATGCTTCACAAGAAAGCAAGTGGGCTCCAACAATGCATAGATATATAGAAATGAGTGAACTTTATTTCGCTCAATATAATATAAACAATACATATAAGTCTAAAGGGGTACCCTTTAGGCCAGAGGATCTAGTGCAATAGGTCTCTGCATGTAGACAAGGCCAGTTGTAGCCTAGAGCTAGAGTAATAGAGCCACCGCCCTGAGTGTCCTAGATTAACACTGTAATATACATATAGATAAACAAGATACAGGTATACTAGTTATATAGTGAATACAGGCCTTCTGGCTAGATCACCCATTCTATGATAATTTCTATCATTGTTACCACCCTAACAAATCTAATCGGATTTATTGGCAGGATTATTGGATGGATATAGATGGATAAATAGATAAAGATCTGGGTGTTGTTATGGCAATTACAGAAGCAGGTCAGGTCAAACAGTTGAGAGGCCTGAGGTCATTTAGCAATCTTAGTTGGACCATTATCTTAGACTAAAGAGTGTTGAAATATTTTTCTGTAAAACTGGATTTTGGGTTTCAATAAAAATTGAGTTTGATATTATTGTAGACTGAAAAATATAAATTACATTTGGGTTTTGAAGTTTGATAATTTTGTAGACAGGATTTGAGGTTTGAAGTTTAATATTATTGAGGACCCAAAATTGCTGGAATATTGTATGTAAAACTGAATTTGGGGTTCCAAGTTTAATATTATTGTAGACCCAAAAATTTAATTAAATTTGTGTTTTGAAGTTCGACATTGTTGTAGACAGAAATATGATGGACTATTTTTTGTAAAACCGAGTCAAGTTGGACTTTGAAGTTTGATATTATATTGTAGACTCAAAAATGATGGAATATTCTGTAAGACCGAATCAATTTGAAGCTTGCTAGTAGGAGACAGAGCACAAATTCATTCATTTATTTTACCAAATAAAATATACATACACAAATTAATCTCCATTCTGTTACAAGTAATAGCAAAATACTTTTATTAAGAACTAAGCACACTTACATAAAAAATAATTAAATAAAAAAATACAATAAAATATACTCATTCGAATTAAATTCTTGTACAAAAATGATAACAGAAAGACTCAATCGCATATATTCATATGACAAAACAAATTATTGAATAAAAAATATATTTAATATTCAAATTAAAATTAATTCTTCTACAAATAATAAAAGTAACACTACTATTTTAAAATGACTGAACCCACTTTCAAAATAAATCAGTGAATAAAAAATAAAATAGAGTATAGTAACTTAGATTGATTTCCATTTTTGTACAAATAAGTCTTATAAAACACTTTTTTAAATGGAAAACCATTCTACTAAATATCTAAAATCATCATTAATATATTGAATAGAGAACAGAATAAAATATACAATATACACAAATGTACATTCTTGTACAAATAATAACAAGAACACTTCTAATGAAATAATACTCAACTCACAAGAAAAATAATTGAATAAATTCCTCCTCAAAATTTTTCTCAAAATCCTTTTTTAAAATCACTTTCTATGGAGGAATTACGTGCCTCCTGGGGTATAGAAATGAAATGGAGATTAACATTCTCATTATACAGTATTATTTATCCATTTCATGAGATAAAAATGCAATTGATGCAAAGATGCAACAGACTTAGGACCGTATCTAAGAACGCTCCTCCAGTGTCTCTCGACTCGAGGGACTCTTGAATTGCCTATACAAATACACTACATTTCAAGACATATTTAACCCAAATTAATACCAAATGCAATTACAATGCAAATACCCAATTAATTAACCATGCATGAGACAGTAAAAGAAACTTTCATAAATACGGCCTTTAGAGTCCAAAACTTATGCACCCAAAAAGGTTGTGACAAGATAAAGTCTTATTTATTAACAAAAGCGTAATCCCATAATTAAATTATTAATTTTGAATTCTAGAATTCACTCATTCATTACAAGGAACACTATCAAGTAAATGTTCAACAGGCACAGCCCACTACTGTTTTATTTACAAATTTTCAACTAATAAATACAAATTTTGAGTTTCCGTATTATACAAGTTCAACTAACTTATAAATTCCACTTTGAAGTACAATTACTAACTATTTCTAAAACAAGAATATCAATTTAATAATTCTCTTAAAAAAAAAAAAAAAAAAAAAACACTAAAACAGTTCAATAGTCCAAAGAAAGTGGATGTTATTTTGAGTTTTGTTCCAGGTTTCACAGCCGAAAATGTGTAAGTCAAGTCATTTCAATCAAATGTTTTGCATGAGCTCATATTATAATCCTACAGTTTCAGCGCATTGATCATGAATAAGAGGATAATTATTAGGCAATAGGTATTTACAAAAGCTGAATTTATTACTGTCCAAACTGCACTTGAGACTGGACTCCTGCCACGGTGAATGAACAGCTCAGATTGTTGCTATAGACTCTATAGTATAGAGACACCAGTTCATGCTTCATAAAAATTTAACCACTACCTTCAGATTTATATCAGTTGCAAATCAGGCGCCAAATTCAATCTCCGGTTAAATCTAACTCGGACTTAACTCTAACCTACGCTGTTGACCTCCAGTCAAGGTAGATACACAATTATTATTGTAATTGGGTGGTGATTGGTCACGCGGTGGTGTTTATGCAATCTTGATGTTCAGTCACGAGCGCTCAATACTGCGCTTGGATAGGTGACCGTACTTCAATGACTTGATGTTATCATCTTTATTATCACTTATCCGGTGGTTTGGAACCCACCTAAAATAGTAGATCCACCATGTTTCCCATAATATTTAGTTGGTAAAGCTTTTGATAGTGAACAAGAGTTCCTTTCATATCAAAATTAAGCCTCACCTCATCTAATTGATATAGCAATTATGGTAACTAGTGTATAAGAGTATAATTGTTGAACTGACTTGTCTTATACTCCTTGACTGGAGTCTCCAAGACGTAGTCTACAAAAAAAATAATAATAACGGCTCAAACGGCGCTTTTATGGTGTTTACGTTTAACTTTGTAGAATGTTCTTGCCGTTTGATTAGACATTAATGGAATCTTATCGAATATTGTGGAAAGTGCGAGTTCCCTTATTTATTTAGAAGATGATAGAGAAATCCGGAGATATCTCAATTATGGAAAATTATATAAATAGAGGGAGACTTTTGAAATTCGTTGT
The DNA here is from genome assembly GCA_948455865.1 of Conomelus anceps. Lineage (NCBI taxonomy): Eukaryota > Metazoa > Arthropoda > Insecta > Hemiptera > Delphacidae > Conomelus > Conomelus anceps. Next base: position 14,397,215 of record OX418227.1, on the reverse strand, counting down.
GATAAACAAGTTGTGTCAGTTCTATATATTGTGCCTATATACTGATGATTCTTTCTCTGTGCCTATAGTGATAATTCTTTTTCATATTCAATTCATACCAGTGAACTACTAAATAGTTTTTATTGAAATACGGACTAGTGCTACGTAAGTTAAGTGTTCTTTTTCGACGTTTCTTTTTGAATATTATTGGACAGTTTATTGTACGGTTATTATTTAATATTAGATCGGCCTTTTAACTTTTAGTGATTGATTTTTGTACAGTTTATTGAAATCTCTTTATTAGTTGAAAAATATCGATTTATCTGTTTTCCATTGCTTATTTTTACGTAAGACATTACTGATCAGTAAGTGTTGTGATTATTAGTGTAAATGAAGTGCAAGTGATAAATTTAAGTGTTGCCAGCGTTATTTTAGACATAGAACCCGTAACACTATCATCTTTCTATTTGTATGAATTCTATCTTTTTTCATTCTAATATGATCAATTCACCACTCTGTAGTCTCAGGGCGTTAGGAAAAACGACAGTTATTTATTTCAATCTCTATTTCTGTGGATCAATTATTATTATTGTCCACTTAACAACAGCTTTCCTTTAAGTGTGATGTAATGGTTCCAGAAATTACTGGAGACATGAAATTCTAAAAACGGCAACCACTTGACGGCCAAGGTGTGACTGACTCCCATTCATAATACTAAAACCCAGCAATCAGACACATTAATCGTCTATCAATTTTTTAGTAGCTCCACTTTTTATCAATGAACGGACAGTAATAGCCAATGTAGAAAGAGAAAATGAGAGAGAAAAGAAAGAAAGACTGAGTGAGAGACCTCACGAAATCGATAAATTAATGGCGTAAGTGCTTGGCACAAAAATTAGCAAACGTTTAGTGTTCGATTTCCTCACAAAGCACTCGAAATCAATTAAAAGTGCCGCAAGTTGATTCGGAATCAAGACTCTGGACAAGACTGATCAGTGGACTCTGATGGTGTAGACTCCATTGAGTCTGTCAGTTTTTGTGTATATCTAGAAAACTACTTAAGAATATTGTTCATTGTTTATGAAAGTGAAGATCATTTCCACAGTTTTTATGTTGAGAAATATAATAAAATGTTCAAATGTATTTGAAAATTTAAAAGTTTTTGTTTTTTTAATAATCAGGTTGAGAAAAACAAGTGTTTCAAAATTTTATGAAAGTGATTATCTCCACATTTTTTAAGGTGAAAAATATAATTAATTTTCTCAAGTGTATTTGAAAATTTAAAAGTTATTGTTTCTCATTAATCAGGTTGAGAAATAACAAAATTGTTTTGAAATTTAGAAAAGTATTTCAAAATAATTATTTTGTATAGTTTCAATATACGGTACACATTTTCTCTTATATTATTACTTTGTTGTGCATTATTAAAAGAATACATTTTTAAAAAACTAAATTGGATTTGAAACAAATTAATCACTTAATTAGAAATAAGTTCACAAAGTTTTCCTGCATAAATTTACATATCAAATCTGGATATTAATATAAAAAACTCTCTAATATCTAAACTGGCACTGCATTCCAATTAAATATATGATTTTCACTCACTTTCACTGGAGATACTGGAGTGATGCATTTCACTTCTAAAGAGGCTGATGAGGCTTCTCTTTAAAAGTGAAATGCATCCCTCCAGCATCTCCAGTAAAATTGAGTGAAAATCATATGTTAAATAGAAATACAGTGTGTCAGTTTTGATATAAGATTGTTCATCAAGTATTTTGTCATGGAAAACATCACAGATTAAAAAACTGTTCATATTTGAAGACAAGGAGAAAATAAAGCATTCAATAGTATTGGTGAATGCATATAAGAAATCATTAATTTAATTATATTTAACAGTAGGGTCTGAATTTTATTATATTTAATGCTTGATTATGAGTAGATAAAATATGCCTTAAGTTCAGACATAATGTAATTCAACTGATATTTCAAACCATTAAACAAATTTTAATTTGATTCACATGAAGAACAAAGCCTGATTAACTAAAAACTTTTCTATTTTGAATTTTTAAAAAAACATTTGGTTCAAGGTAGATGCCTACATGAGAAATTAAATTATTATTAAACTTGAAAAGAACTTGAGAATAAAACGGGTCTTCAAATAACAGACTGAGTCAAGAAATAATACCTATCTAACACTTTTGATTGAAAACTCTTACTGAGGTGTTCCCTTTACTCTATTGTACATATTTTGATTTACGATATTATAAGTAATATCCATAAATTAATCATATTTATGCACTGTAGGTATCAGAAATAACATTCACACTCATCTGTACAGACAGACTGTGTAAAAGTGGGAGTGGACTGTTAAGCATAGAGCTTTGGAATTTGTCTCGCTGGACTTGGCAGTTGGCATAGATTCAACTCTGTTTGCTCAGAGAGGAAAGTAATCGCAACCTACCTCACTCCTTGCTTGCGTAGTACGCTCTTTGGACCGAAACTTAATGTTGAGGTCTGAAGACTCACCTACAGTCGAAATCGGCTACTGTACTATACATACATGAGAAAAGGAAAAATTATCATACTTATTTGAAGTTTCCTTATTGTTTTAGGACTCCAGATGAAAAATCAGTTAAAAATCAAAGTTAAAAGTTGAATCTACAACTCCTTGGCTACCATGCCACATTCTGAACAAGCCATTGTTGGTTATAGCAGATTAGCAGCAAGAGTATCTCTTATTCAATAAATTCTATATCTATATATGTCTGTATTTGGTGTCTATACCTTTATCCGCATCTACATCAACAGATTCTATATCTATATCTGTGTGTGGTGTCTGCACTAGTATTTGTATAGTATGTATAGTATTTGTATTTGTTATATATAAATAGTATTTGTTCTTCATCTATAGCAACAGATTCTATATCTATATCTGTGGGTGGTGTCTGTATTTTTCTTTATAGCAACAGATTCTATATGTATATCTGCGAGTGGTGTCTATATCTGAGCAACCAACTCGTGTACCGTTGTCACGTGATAAAGTTCAAGGTAACTGGGTCACGTGATCCAGCGCAAGTTCAGATTTGTTTTAATTGAACGAAAAAAATATTGAAAACCAGTTTTGCCAGTCGTGCCTTCTAAATATCATGTCAAATAAGTGTAGAACACAACGGGTGAGACATGAAAAATGAGCTCACATTGCCAGAAAACCTTGAAATTCTAACTGAAATGGAAAGGGGCAATGCTCGAGACTGAATGTGTCTGTCTGCAGATTATGAAGAGCTCGAAGTGGAATAATAATAATAATAATAATAATAATAATAATAATAATAATAATAATAATAATAATAATAATAATAATAATAATAATAATAATAATAATAATAATAATAATAATAATAATAATAATAATAATAATAATAACAATAATAATAATAATAATAACAATAATAATAATAATAATAATAATAATTTCTCTGGTTGTGAGTACAGCACTACCAGAGGAGTTTATGGATGATAATTGAAAAAATGTTTTTACAGCTTTTCAAATATAAAATATCAAAAAGCACACGTAAACATATTGTCCACGTTCAGGCGTAAGTCACTATTTCCAAAACTTTTTGGGAAATGATAGCGGTGAGCCGTAGTAATTTACATACAAACATAACAAACATAATTCAAATGAAGATGGGGCTATAAACGTGTTTGAAAACGATAATCAACTAGACCAGAAAAAAATTGCTTTTCTAGGAGTTTTCTTGGATAGATGATTGACCTGGGCTCCATACATTGAGAAAATATGCTGTGAAATTTCATCTGGGGTATTTGTACTGGGACAGCTTTCTAGATTAAATGACAAAAAGCTAATTTTTACAGCTTATCATTAGCTCTTACTGTCACATATTAGGTAAGCTATCTTAGTATGGGGTAATTCATCTAAACAAAACCTTGATAGGGTGTTTAAGATCGAAAAGTAAGCTATTAGGTGTATGGAGAGAGTAAATAGATTAATTTCATGCAGGCCGTTGTTCAAGAGACTTGGTCTTCTAACTGTGCCCTGCTTATATGTGTATGAAGCTACTTCATATGTGAAAAAGAGTGATATTAACCGAAATCTTGACGTACACGATTATAATACAAGAAGCCGAGGAGATTATCACTTGGTGAGTCACAATAGTAGCTTATTCAAACAAAAACATAGTTATATTGGTATGAAACTCTACAACAAGCTACCGCAGTTTTTAAAGAGTCTTGAAAATATAGAAATATTTTTAAAAAATCTGAAAAAAATATTTGGTAGATTAAGCTTCTTATAGTGTACAAGAGTTTCTTTCAAATCAAATTTAAACCACATCTGAACTAATTAATATAGTAATTATGGTAACTAGTGTATAAGATTTTTAATCTGACTTGTCTTGTACTCCATAACTGGAGTCTCCAAGATGTAATCTACAAAAAAAGCATATCTGTTCAGACAAATAAAGATAAGCTACGAACTTCTGGGCCCTCTCTGTAAAGGTGACTTTACAACCTTAAAAATTTGAGCAGATCAATCAGACGCTACATGTATTATTTACCGGTTACCTGGTAAAACTCCCAGGAACTCAACCACTGTAGGTATCAGTCCAAGTTCCTGTTAGTAGTTCATTGCACCTCTAATTCTTCCACTTTACCAATGATTGTTATTGCCGATAACCAATTATCCCAATCAATAATCAATAAATTCTTGGCTAGGAGAGTTCTGAGGCGCCGAAATATGTGAAAGCGGTGCTGCACCCTGCATTCAGAAACGAAACAGTCGTCGGCTATTCTCCACTTGCTTTTAAATTTAATTAATTTGATTTCCGCATCTGGTGTTGAATTATTGAACTTAAATGTAGCTAATGGGTTGTGGAAGGTAAGGATAATTTCTATGAACTGTACAGCTTCCTACTTACATAATGGGAGAACATTAATTTCAAAAATATTTAGTTGAGCTCGAGTGAATCATTTAATTATTATTTCCGTTACTTCAAGTCAATGAAATATGAAAACTAAATTTTGTCATACTGTCATGTGAGCTGCAGTTATTTGTACGGTTATATTATTTTAATTTGTAAGTTACTTACACCTTTAGAAATTAGAGTGAATTTGAATGATGAATATTTAAAATAAACAAATTTAATACCTTTCAGGTAGGCTGAGTATCTGGTAACATGAAGCAAATGAGCAATAAAGGCGCTTTCCTATAATTTTGTTCAAATCCTATTTTATTTATTTATTACTATTTCTTAAAAAAAAAAACACAATTCTCAGTAGCATTTACTTGAAACTTACAGTCAATTCCACTGGGAAACAACTAGAAGAAATCTTAACCGAATATAAAGTTTTTTTCAGGAGAATTTTCCTTTTTTTTCAAAGATTACGTCTTGAAGTAACGTCTGGTTATGGAGTATGAGACACGTCTAGCCAGATAATACAATATTACCATCCTTATTCACTAGTTACTACAATTCCAATTTCAAATAGTTAAGATGAGGCTGAATTTTTAACTGAAAGGAACTCTTGTACTTTGTAGAAATTTTAACTACTAAGTACTCTATCAATTGTTTTTTAAATACCGTATTTTAATATATCCAAGACTTTTAGAACTGCGGTTGCTTGTTATAGAATTTCATTCCTGGATTTCTTGTTCCATGACGAACTGCGTTGTTAATATTAACTTTTCATGTGAAATTTAACGACTTGCAGTCAAATATTTGTTAAGAATAAGTATAAATTACTTAATCTGTAGGCCGAGCGCTTTCAAATCTATGAGATCCATCTTCGTAAGAATCTCATAGATTTGAAAGCGCTCGGCCTACAGATTAATTGAGTTATACTTATTCTTAACAAATATTTGACTGCAAGTCGTTAAATTTCACATGAAAAGTTAATATAGAATTTCCTACCAATATGGACTAGCTAGGTTTTTGTTCGAATAAACTACTATTACATACAATAATTCTATTACATAGAATAAACTACTACTACTACTACTACTACTACTACTACTACTACTACTACTACTATAATACATTTAAAAGTAAGATTGGTATTGAACTGAATTATACCTCAAACTGTTAATTATCATTCTAATTCAGCTAAATGAAATATAAATTGAGCTTATTTTCTCAATTTGTTAATTGTTGTAATATTTCTTATAATTCTCAACCAGCTCAGCTTGATTCTAGGTTCATCCACATTAGATAATCTTCTGTTGAGTGTTTTTGTAACATTTGTAAGTTAAGAAATTTTTAATACCAATTGTTATTGAACAGAAACTGATCTCATTAGTTTTGTTTGATCTTTCTGTTATTTTATTGTCAACTTTTATGTTTGCTGTTTCATTTCATGTATAATAACATTATAATAATTGTTGTATTTTCATTATTATTACAGTAGAATCTAGATTATCCGAGGTAATTGGGACCAAGACCACCTCGGATATGAAAAAACTCGAATAATGTGGAGGTTAAGTGCTACTACCAAGAAAAGTAAAAGAGTAGAGAAACGTGACAAAACTTAATTTTTATAACAGGATTAAACCGTAAAATAACTATTCACACACCTTATTTCAACTGAGACATTTCACCATAAAAAAGTATAAAACGCATCTTCTCACCGTATTATTCTTAAAATAAAAAAGAGCTTTATTTTACTTTTTCTCTCATCACTAGTTCGGATAACTTGGAGGCTCAGTTGACCGGGACTCGGATAATCGAGATTCTACTGTATTATCAAAAAAGTTATGAACATAACTTTTATTCCTGATGAGCTGTTTTAATATTTGATCAGAGAAACCTGTCCCAGAACAATACGCAAATATTCACAAGAAGTATATATATTTTTTAATATTATAGGAATTCCAAATATAATATTATATATTATTTACAATTCGCAAGACTAAAAAATTGTATAGGGTTTTGCAAGAAGTACAAAAAATTATTTCTAATAAAATCAGTTCGTATTCGTTGAAAAACAAGCCCCAAAATCTTCTTTTGCAGCAGAGTTAACACATCATTTGACCAGAGAGAAATTTTCATAACAAACACAAACCACAACTATTACAATTTACTTGTAAAAAACGGCAAAAACAAGACTAATAAAATTAATTTGTAATTTCATTTTATGTGGGACAGACCCATGTAAATCCTTCTGCAAAGTGTAATTTCACCTTTGACATGTCTCGGAATCATATAGGAAAATTGATAGTATTATTAGTCATAAAGATGTGAAGAAGTTAACAGTTTTAATTGGGATTAACTTGAGGGGAATAGGCTGATCCAGGGGGGTCAGAGGTTCGAGGGAGAAAAAAGGGGAAGATGAAGGAGAGTCAGAAGGGGGTCCGGGGGACCAAATGGTGGGGGGGGGGGGAATGTGCCCAGAATTCGGACACTTGAAAGCAATAGGCAGCCACACCCACTCAATTCCATTAGCTGGCCGACCACAAAGGTCCATAGCTATTAATTTGGCCTATCTCTCATTGGTGGCGGCTTCTAATGCTAACACAGTATATACAGAGTAATCCGGAAGGAAAGGTATTTTCGGCGGTGGTCAATCAATATTAGGAGTTATGGAGGCTCGGGCTACCCATGGTGAACAACATTAGCCGTTTAGAAAGAATGCGATTATTTTTTGTTGTAGAGGTTGAGTGAATCGATTATTGACTAGTGGGGGGCTTTTGGTGACTCGAGTCACAAAAATGTATTAATTCAAAAACTTTCAATGGAATTATCATTTTTGTTAAGTTTATTGAGGTGAGTTTATTTTGAACTCAACGTCTGCTAAATTCAAAAATATTTCTATTTTTTGACACTTTTAATACAAATACTCATGAATTTTAAGGTATTTTGTTATTTCAATAAATATTCTAGTTACAGTATTGATTTTTTTTTTGAAACGATTCAGTGGCGTACCGATAATGGAGCGAGTGGAGCAGTCGCTCCAGGGCGCAAGGCTGTGAGGGGCGCCCCGTTCTTTAGAGAAAATTGCTTTTTACTTACAAAAAATGTATTAATATAATGAAGGCCAAAAGAGTAAAATGCAACACAATTTAAAAAAAATCGTATGTATACATTGCTGTGCATTACTAAAGGGAACATTCATGTCAAATTTAAAAGAAATCGGTTCACGCGTTCAGCCGTAAATGCGTTACAAACAGACAGAATGCAAAACGGTCGAGTCAAAAGAAGCAAATAGTCGAAAGTACCAAGCCAAAACAATTTAAATTGGGTGACAAATAAAGGTATAACAATTTCAAGTAATTGAATGAAGACTTTGAACTTATTCTGGAAAAATAAATCCACAAGAAGTTAACTGGTTTTTATATTAACAAGAACAGGACTGAAATACACCACTTTTGAATCCTATTTCCAAAATATAAGAAAATTTTTGTAAGAACGACAAAATAATAAAAAAATAACTGCAAATGAATTGATAGAAAAGAGAAAAAATCCAAAACAAGCTGTTTGGAAATTGATAAAAGCAGAATCTGGCCTGGCAAAAAATCATTCATTGGAGATTCGCATCTCTGACAAATAAGGTGTAGTAAGAGGCGGGAAAAAGCCGCTGATTCATTAAATGACCACTATATTAATATCAGCCCAATCGGGTGGTTGAGTGTAAAGACTGATTTTGGGGGGGGGGGGGGGGGCCAGCTAATGCATCGAAAGACCCTTCCGCTCCAGGGCGCTTGAAACCTCGGTACGCCACTGAAACGATTGTTCATATTTTTCTGCATTGAATAAGTTTTTTTGCGATCTTAGTTCTTTTTAATAACTGTAGAAAAATAATGGCTGCTTATTTTGGGCATATTCGATGCATTAATAAAATAAAAAATAGATAAGTATACTATAAAAACTATACCAAGATTTATTGACTTCCAATATTTATACTGCAACTTGTCGCTGTCTTTTGGGTGAAGATTTAAAGAAAAAAAATTCCTTTCCATGACGAACAAGATATTAACGATTAATATTAACTTTTTTGGTGAATTTAACGACTTGCAGTCAATTTTTAATTAATCTATTACTTATTCTTAATTAAAAATTGACTGCAAGTCGTAAAATTCACCATAAAAGTTGATAAGAAAGAGCACGAAGAATAAAAAAAGAGAGGCAATAAAAAATATATATGAAAGAGAAGAAGGAATATTTTCTTTTTGTCTTCTTGAAATATCAACTACCTATTGTAACTTACACAATAAATCTTAGAACTGGAACACTCATATATCAAACGTCTTAGATACCACGAGATCCGGTTCCCATTTTTGAGATTGAGATGTTCTAGCTTATCAGATCTGCAATCAGACCTGTCTCGTGGAGAATTAATGGACATTTGGCAAGAATTCACTGGCGTGAACTATGCATCAAAATATTCATTGAAGTGAACAACTATTTGGAATTTTGAAAGGTTCCGTTTGGAATGAAAATCGATTAATTTTGGGGTTATCTGTCACTATATAGACAGGTAGATACTTGTTTCAAATGTTGAACTACTTGTTATATAGCCTACTATTTATCAATAGATGAAAAAGGTCAAGACCAATAATAAGAATGATAAAAAATAAGATAATAATAATAATGATAAAATAAGAATGAAGGAGAAGATTGAAAGAGAAGGAAAGGCAAGAAAGAAGTGAGGGGGAATTAGAGGAGGTGAGCGAAAAGTCGAAAAGTAATAAAAAAAGAAGACAAGCAAGTAAGATGCAATGGAGAAAATTTGTTAGTGAGAGAAATTAGTGGAAAGCTAAATAAAACATTAGACTTGAATGGTTGGTCTATGATAAAAGTGAATGAAATGAATGTAAGAAAGATTAATTGGAGTCAGTGGCGTAACGCTTTCCAATTGGGCCCCCCCGCAACCAATTTTCCGGGCCCCTCTACACAAAATCATATAAATATCCCCCCTCGCCCTTGCCACCCCACCCTGAAAAACTTGCATAATTATTTTGTGGGAGGTTATAATTATGTAAGAACTAAACACCTTTTTATCTATTAAATTTTAAAATTCAATTATGTTTCAAGGGGGGCTAGTCTAATGATTTTGGCTGTAGCCTACGGGCTCCTGAAAGATGGAAATAGTTAAGAGTCGATTATATTAGACTATAAATAATTAATCCTGAAACCTAGAAACCTTGAAACTTATGTCTTCCATAGGATCCACATTCACATCCTCCTTGTTAGCACCTTCGCTCCTTTTGCCAGAAAATGTTTTCTCTCAGAATTCTCCTCGTTTGCAGACACGGACACAGTTTCAATTTTTATAAGTCAGGAAAAGAAAAAAAATTTTAGAAATTTTTTCAAGAGGCAGAAGGGAGAAAACGTAAACTACTTATAACAGTACCGGTACTTGATCCTATTATCAGAAAATAATTCAACTGCGTTGGGAGAACTGACACAATTGATCCAAAACAATTATTTATATACTTATACAATCACGTAATTTATCCGATATATCAAGGGTATAAATATTCCTTCTGAACATTGTTTAAAAATGTACTAGTCGATAAAAAATAGAAATAACTAAAACATGACCGTACAACATCACAATACCATGTTGAAAAATGGAATAGAAAAGAAAAAAAAATGGCACTTCAAATAATAAAACTCACGATCACGAACTCAATTAATATACTCTAGGCGGTTTACTCTAGGCCAATTTACCGGACACGTGTAGGCCTACATATATCTAATTGGACGATTCAAAAGAGACTGAATTCAAAATACTGTATGAGTACAAAGACAATATAATAATATATTTTACATTGTCTTTGATGAGTATGAAGAAAAATATTGACTTTTATTTCTAGACAATCCCCCACTTTCCATTACTTCGTATATGCTAATAAACATTGAGGAATTCGATGGGAAAATAATATTAATTTCCTCTAATATTTGCACTGTGGAGACATAGCCGTCATGATTTATACAGTCTAAAAGTTTGTTTGAAGAGTGTTTTGTCCTCGGTATGTCTCTATTCCTGAAGTCACAACATCCTGCTTCTGAATTCCTCCACTAAAGCTATATGCGAATTGATAAAGTAAACAATTAACATTGACCTGACAATATTTAGCCTATTCATTCTTTCTATCTTCCTTCAGTGTTTCAGTTTTATTTCTTTAAAAAAATATATATATATTTCAGTCTGGGCAAGGGCCATTTCTTGAAAAAATATAGTTTTATTCCGGGCCCCCTTATAGCCCGGGCCCCCCCGCGCCGCGGGGTCTGCGGGGGTGTACGTTACGCCACTGATTGGAGTAAATAGAGCAACATAGGGAGAAGAGGAATAATAAACAAGATGAATTTGAGAAGAAATGAAAGAAGTAAAAAAAGCTGGGTAAGGGAGAGAATTGTACTGTGGTGGGAGGAAGAAGTGTGAAATATATGTATCATAATATATATGCAGATGTTGATAAAGAATATTAGAAAACATATAAAAGAGGAAATTAATGGAAGGAAATGACAAGAAATAAGGTGAATAAAACTGTATGGAACTTATTATGAAGAGAAAAATTCACCAATACAATGGAAAAAATTATGGAGAAGATAAACTCAATGATTTAAAATAATATTGGAATATTGTTAAATTGATTAAGAAATAAAACATTGATATTGTAAAGAGCTACAAAGTAGAATATAAACTGCAAATCTATGAAAGGGGATTTCTTTGTTATAAATGTAGGTAAATTATTCAGCAATACCTAACCTAACTCAACTAACCTGAAACCTAACCAACCTTACTATCCTAAGCTACAATCTACAATCAACTTCTAATAATTTGGTATTTTTGTAAGATCACGAACCTGATCGCCATGAAATGATATTCACAAAGGATCTGCATGATAGAATCTTTAAAAAAAATTTATTATTCCATTATTCTTTTTTCCATATTTCCCCCATTCACAACATCAGAAATAGAATGATCTTCAGGATAAAGTCTTCACATATTTTTTCGAATTAGTCAGTTCCTTTTTTCATCTTTTTCAAATCCTGACAACAAAGAACTGTATAATCTAGTAGGTTTCTACTTTTTATAATAAAAAATATAGATTTGCAATCGATAAAATCAAATTCTATCTTCTACCTAGATGTCAAGGCTACAATCAAATCTAAAATCTGAACAAAAATTCAAAATTAATAGTACCAAATTTTCTTGTTCTTGAGGCTGTTAGCATTATATCAACTGAGTTTCTCATCATAAATTTATATTACCCTTCAAGTTGACTTCTATATCTTATTTGAATAGTTTAACTCAATTGTTGAGTCGTGATATTTATGATGATTTTTTTTAAAGTCGTGACTTGTCAGTAATATGATCGTGTATTCTATTATGTCTCAGCAAATACTGACTGATGTGTGTTGAGAGTTACACTGTTCTGTTTATGTGAATATATTGGTTGATCTTTGAACAATTATAGATCTTATCTTTTGTTATTATCCTGTATTCAATCACAGATTGTGAAATCACTAACCATAGATCTGTGAATCGTGAATCGCAGATGGATTATTGATGAAAGATAAGTGATAAAAGTGATGAAATTGATTAATAAGTTTGATTTCTTGATAGTTTTCATGAAACTGAAATGAAACTTTATTTCCACAGAAAAAAACAAAATAATACAAATATTTAATTAGATACAAAAAATAAAATAGCGGAATATCCCACAAAAACTTGAGTCTGAGCGTGGGATAGAGTAACAATATAAATAAAATAAAATAGAACAAGGCTTATAGCTTCCTTGCCTAACGTTTAAAAAAAGCTGTATATTGTTCGATAGTTGCATTCATTGTTTCATTTTAGTGTGTTATTTATTTGTATTAATATTTTGTATGTGTATTGATAGAATAAAATAAATTATTAGTTGAATAAAATTTTCCACATATAAAGAATATAATTGTGGTTGGATTGGTGCTATAGTTCTAGCCTTGACAGGGAGGATGTTTATTGTATTTTCATATTTTTCAAATACAGTATGTATTTTATTTACTTAATGAAAATATAATCACTAATACAGAAGATGGGAGACTTTTAGCATTATAAAATATTATTGAAATATTATGGGTGTAAAAAATTTAAAAGAATGGAAAAAAATTTATTGTTGACTAAACAACATAATTTTTTTAAATATCGTTCAAGAGCTTGGAAAAGTGATATCCCTGAGTCGTACCAGGTATAAAGATAAGCTACTAGCTACTGGGCCCTCTTTGTAAAGGAGACCAATTGGTTTGGCCAGCAAAAAGACCCTGTTCTCTGCTGTAAAATCACTTCATTTATTTATTCACAAGCAGGATGCCCGACTAAATTGAAGGAAGTAGTAGCCGTAAGCTGTAACAGAAATCAGGTCAGTCCGTTCAATCAAAAAAAGATAAGCTACGAGCTCCTGGGCCCTTTTTGTAAGGGTAAACAATTGAATTGACCTGAAAAAAGGATCTGTTTTCATCGATCGGGATTTTAGTTATTGAACAGTATTGAAAACTCTATTGGCAATGTCTTTAGCTATAAATACTTTTAATAAACGTTTAAAAAACAAGTATTGTGCGATTTTGGATACATTTTACGCGGACTTCTCCTGAAAAACGAGAGCATCGATCGGGATTAGAGTTATTCATCAGTATTGAAAACCTTTTTGACAATGTCTTTAGCTATAAAAAACCAAATTAACTTTTTTTTAATAGAATAATAAACTTTTAAAAACCAAGTATTGTGCGATTTTGGATACATTTCTTCTAAGTTTTATTACCACATAAGAACAAATCACGTAATTTATCAAGATATATCAATTAGCTGTTCTCAAATATTCTCTCTGATAACTGTCACTGAATTGTTTACGTTATAAGTTGTTTACTAACTCTAACAACTTCATGATCGTTGCTATCAAAAAAGCCGAAACATTTAGTCTTATTTCTAAGCATAATCCGTACGAAGGACGGGTACAATAGCTATTTTCCACCTACAATTACGATTTATGATTCACATTCACCAAGAAGCAAGATCGCTACAAATCAAAGACCGCAATCATGGAAGCGATCGTAATTATATGACCGTAATCTAGTTAGGACACTTTATAGTCACTATAGTCTGTAATGTAGAATAAAGAGTGGTCACTATAAAATATCCCATGGTCTGGAATGTGAGATAAAGAGATTGTATTTGAGAACTGAATGACCGTTTGTAAGTTATTTATTGGAAGCAAAACATTGCAAAAACATGATAAATTGAGAGTGCAAGAGCATCTAGAACGCAATGACCTTGTCCTTGCTCTGTAGGTGCTGGTGGACTGTTACAGATCCTGAGAGGCTTCACAGCCTTCGATAGAGTGGGAAAATGAGAATGGGAATGGTGATGACAATGAAGGTGAATGGATAGAGGATAAGATGGAATAGGATAACGAGGAGGAAGAGAAGGAGGAGAAGAAGGAGAAGAAGGAGAAGAAGGAGAAGAAGGAGAAGAAGGAGAAGCAGGAGAAGAAGGAGAAGAAGGAGAAGAAGGAGAAGAAGGAGATGAAGGAGAAGAAGGAGAAGAAGGAGAAGAAGGAGAAGAAGGAGAAGAAGGAGAAGAAGGAGAAGAAGGAGAAGAAGGAGAAGAAGGATGAGAAGAAGGAGTAGAAGTGGAGAAGGTTGAGAAGGTGGTGAAAGAGGACGAACATAAAGATAAAATTACTTTATCCAAGTAAATTTACAAAATTCTTTTAAGAGTGATTTCAAAGTTGACCTATTATAAAATATTATGAGAATCAGATCAACAATAATTATACAATTTTATACACTAGTTGTGAAAAAAAAAATTATTAACAATACAAAAGATTGTATATAGTGAAAATTTGGGACTGAAAGTATAAAAATGAATTTATTATTTTTGATTTGGATATTAGCAATGAGATTCTTTGTCAAGAATTTACGTAATAAGGGCGAAATCTGGACAAAAATTTGATCATTCAAACGTGACCTTGTAGAAGGCGAATAAAGAGGAGTAGGAGAAGAATCGAAGGAGAAGAAAAAATCGAAGGAGGAGAAGAAATCGAGGAAGGAGAAGGAGGCAGATAAGGAAGAAGATAGGGAGAAGGATGAGTAGAAAGGGGCAAAAGAGAAGAAGGAGGAGAAGGAGAAGAAAGAAAAGAAGAAAGAGGAGAAGGGGGAGAAGGGGGAGAGAAAGGAGACGGAGGTGAATGAGAAAGGGAAGAAATAAGAGAAGGAGAAGAAAATTTACAGTGAAGAGATGGCGGAGAAGGAGGAGGAGGAGGGGGAGAAGGAGGATAAGGAGGAGAAGGAGAAGAAGGAGGGGAAGTAGGAGAAGGAGGAGAAGGAGGAGAAGGAGGAGAAGGAGGAGAAGGAGGAGAAGGAGGAGAAGGAGGAGAAGGAGGAGAAGGAGGAGAAGGAGGAGAAGGAGGAGAAGGAGGAGAAGGAGGAGAAGGAGAAGAAGGAGGAGAAGGAGGAGAAGGAGGAGAAAGAGGAAAAGGAGGAGAAGGAGGAGAAGGAGGAGAAGGAGGAGAAGGAGGAGAAGGAGGAGGAGGAGAAGAAGGAGAAGAAGGAGGAGAAGGAGGAGAAGGAGGAGAAGGAGGAGAAGGAGGAGAAGGAGGATAAGGAGGAGAAGGAGGAGAAGGAGGAGAAGGAGGAGAAGGAGGAGAAGGAGAAGAAAGAAAAGAAGAAAGAGGAGAAGGGGGAGAAGGGGGAGAGAAAGGAGACGGAGGTGAATGAGAAAGGGACGAAATAAGAGAAGGAGAAGAAAATTTACAGTGAAGAGATGGCGGAGAAGGAGGAGGAGAAGGAGGAGAAGGAGGAGAAGGAGGAGAAGGAGGAGAAGGAGGAGAAGGAGGAGAAGGAGGAGAAGGAGGAGAAGGAGGAGAAGGAGGAGAAGGAGGAGAAGGAGGAGAAGGATGAGAAGGAGGAGAAGGAGGAGAAGGAGGAGAAGGAGGAGAAGGAGGAGAATGAGGAGAAGGAGGAGAATGAGGAGAAGGAGGAGAAGGAGGAGAAGGAGGAGAAGGAGGAGAAGGAGGAGAAGGAGGAGAAGGAGGAGAAGGAGGAGAAGGAGGAGAAGGAGGAGAAGGAGGAGAAGGAGGAGAAGGAGGAGAAGGAGGAGAAGGAGGAGAAGGAGGAGAAGGAGGAGAAGGAGGAGAAGGAGGAGAAGGAGGAGAAGGAGGAGAAGGAGGAGAAGGAGGAGAAGGAGGAGAAGGAGGAGAATGAGGAGAAGGAGGAGAAGGAGGAGAAGGAGGAGAAGGAGGAGAAGGAGGAGAAGGAGGAGAAGGAGGAGAAGGAGGAGAAGGAGGAGAAGGAGGAGAAGGAGGAGAAGGAGGTTAGGAATAGAAGGAGGAGAAGAATGTTATAAAGGAGGAGAAGGAGGAGAAGGAGGAGAAGGAGGAGAAGGAGGAGAAGGATGAGAAGGAGGAGAAGGAGGAGAAGGAGGAGAAGGAGGAGAAGGAGGAGAAGGAGGAGAAGGAGGAGAAGGAGGAGAAGGAGGAGAAGGAGGAGAAGGAGGAGAAGGAGGAGAAGGAGGAGAAGGAGGAGAAGAAGAAGGAGGAGAAGGAGGAGGAGAAGGAGAAGAAGGAGGAGAAGGAGGAGAAGGAGGAGAAGGAGGAGAAGGAGGAGAAGGAGGAGAAGGAGGAGAAGGAGGAGAAGGAGGAGAAGGAGGAGAAGGAGGAGAAGGAGGAGAAGGAGGAGAAGGAGGAGAAGGAGGAGAAGGAGAAGGAGGAGAAGGAGGAGAAGGAGGAGAAGGAGGAGAAGGAGGAGAAGGAGGAGAAGGAGGAGAAGGAGGAGAAGGAGGAGAAGGAGGAGAAGGAGGAGAAGGAGGAGAAGGAGGAGAAGGAGGAGAATGAGGAGAAGGAGGAGAAGGAGGAGAAGGAGGAGAAGGAGGAGAAGGAGGAAGGAGGAAGGAGGAGAAGGAGGAGAAGGAGGAGAAGGAGGAGAGAGGAGGAGAAGGAGGAGAAGGAGGAGAAGGAAGGAGAAGAAGGAGAAGAAGGAGAAGAAGGAGAAGGAGGAGAAGGAGGAGAAGGAGGAGAAGAGGAGAAGGAGGAGAAGGAGGAGAAGGAGGAGAAGGAGGAAAAGGAGGAGAAGGAGGAGAAGGAGGAGAAGGAGGAGAAGGAGGAGAAGGTAGTTGAGGAGAAAGAGAAGAAGAAGCAAAGGAGGGGAATGAAAAGAAGGTGCAGGAGGATGATGAGTAGGAGTCGGAGGATAATGAGGAGGAGGTAAATTATTGGCAGCAGAGTGAACACATTTGAATTTAACATGTATTTATCCATTTAAAAGTAGTCTATTAACCCCTGCTGTGAACATTGCCCGCTTCATACATAAATGTATTTACATTGAACATAGGAATCTCAGAGCTTACAATTTGATATATTTATGGGCACTCATTACACCGTTATATACAGTTTTACTCCCATTCTATAAGCACTGTAAACATTCAATGTCATTGTCCATCCAATAAATTAAATAAGAAGCATTCTAGTGCCTTCTCAAGTAACCTTCTAGTACCACCACTTGATCTGCATTGTATAAAATAATTGATTATGACATTAACAGCAGTTTTGTCACATAAAACGCTGAGGATAACGGGAAGTGAATGGATGAATTATGAGTGAATTATTCATTTTTTGTAGTAATAAGTAGGTACATGATTTAAATAGTTCAAGTTGCCGACTAAAATGGTAACATTTGAAATCGTAAAACGTTGAGAACCCTGACCCAATGATCCTGCTTCATTCTTGAATGCAACTTTTATCTAAAAAACTTGGAACAGTTGTTGAACAAATGTTTATTGGAAAAGGAGGGAATGAAGGAGGAGGGAAAGAAGAAGAAGAAGAAGGAGACAAGGATGGAGTAGGAGTGAATGAAGGTGAAGAGGAAGTTACTGAGAAGGACAAGGGAGAGCTTGAGAATGAATTTATTTCGTAGAATCAGAGAGATATTGGTATTCATCAGTATCTTTGTATATTTTCATCATCAGTAGTCTACATTTTATCTTTGTTAGTTTACAAAGATAACAAAGTAACAAGTTAGTTCGAAGTTACTGACAATTGAACAAACTGACAAATTTACTTAAACAGAATTTATTAATTTCGAATTCCTTTAATTGCTATTAGTTTATACTGAAGACTTCCGCAATGGCGGATATTGACAACAGTATTTAATAGCTGATGGAAATCAGCAAAGTATGTTATTGCAAAGTATGCAAAGTATGTCAGCATAACAAAGTATGTTAAGGAACCTCATCAGTCTGTTTATGTAATATATATAGTACTCTAACATAAGAACAA
>OX418227.1:14237927-14378765 GCA_948455865.1 Conomelus anceps | reverse complement strand
TCACAGACAACTTGTAGTATCAGCTTTTCATTGAAATTATAAATTATAGCTTTTAAGATTTCAATATAAAATTAATGGTAAACCAGGTGATAATGTTCAATAATAAATAAATAATAGATAAATACATTAATGAAATAATAATAAACTGAGTGGAGTGGAGTATTTTCAACCTTTATTTAGAATTTGGTTTGGTGTTAAATAAACACTATTAAAACTCATTAAAGCTATTTTTAAAAATGCCAACAGCCAGTTACACTTATTATTTGTGAAAAAATATTCATGAAAAAGCAGTAATATCATCCATTAAAATAATAATAATAATAATAGTAATTTTAATAATTTCTCTGGATGATACTACGAAACATCCAGAGGAGTTTATTCAAAAAACAAACATACAGATATTAAAGAGAATCCCGACTCTTAAAATTGCTACTAAATATAATTTCATTCCCAATTATGATACCCCACTATAAATACAGATGAACTGTAAACTCTAACCAATAAAAGTACAGTAAAATATTTACGCAAATACTTTCATAAAAACATAATTTTGTAAAATAAATTATATTATAATGGCCGCATTATTTGTAAAAGTGGCCATTAACATTCCAAAGATTATCAAAAAATGTGTAACGCTTAAAATAATGATGATGGAAATATACATTTAAAAAAATTTCATATTTTTTTATGTCATTTTTTTTAAATATCTTACATAATTAATTATTATTGTTGTGAATTTTTTTTAAAAATATTATCTTATATAATATTATAACAGTCATAATAGACTCAGTATTGCTCTCATAGGAGAGAAAAAGATAATGTGTAAAAGTTTCAAATATACAGTAGAAACAATTAGTCTGGGCGCGTGGCTCTGGTTTCACTACTAGCCGTCCAGTTAAAAGTTGACTAGTTGACCTTGAAGACATCTGCAGCGTCGCACGGGCCACATGTTTTTAGAGATGAGCGATAAACACTCCCCTCGCCGTGGCTGACTACCAAACGGCCGGGCGCCCAGACTAATTGTTTCTACTGTACATGAAATATAGTAAAAAGTGTACATGTATAAAGTAATCAAAGGGAATATTATCATAATCCATCTTTTAAATGTTAAAGCAGAGAAGTGATAGCCGTGAGCTGTAGCAGGTATCTGTTCAATCAGATTAGATAAGCAACGCTCTCCTGGACCCTCTTTGTAAGAGTGACCGATTGGATTGGCCAGCAGAAAAGACTCTGTTCTCTGCTGTAAAATCACTTTCTGGTGGTTCGGAAGTTCGGAACACACCTGAAATTGTAGGTCCATCATGTTTCCAATAATATGGCTTAGGTGATGTAGTAGAAATACAGTGTAACATATGGGAAACATATAGTATAATCTATAATATAGTATTATAGATATAGTTTAAATATAGTTTTATAGTATTATATATATATATATATATATATATATATATATATATATAGTATTAATATCTATAATATAGTATTATCTTCAATACTATGGAGACCCGTGAGATTCTTTTTTCTTTCATTTACTTTTTTTTCAAGTTGAAAGTAAGCTCAATAATATTAACTAATTCATAGAGAGTAAATAATATTGAGCTTTTATCTGCTTGAAAAAAAATTAAATCAATTCTTTAGACCTTCCTGCATGTAAAAATATATGATTTCAACCTTGAAACGATCTAATTACTTGAGAAAAAACTTTAGTTTTTGAAAATTTTGACGATCTTGACGATTTTTTACTCAATAACCATGCATTTTCAGACAAATGTTCATTAGACATAATGTTCTATCTAACTTTCCATGTAGAATCACGTGCATTTATTATTTTTTCGATATCTCGCAGGTAAAGGTTGTGTGTTAACTTTGACATTTTAATATGCCAATTAGCATTCGTAGCTACAATCGACTGGTTGATACGCTCACTTTCGATGCACATCGATTAGGAAGTATCGATTATCGAATAGAGCGATAACCCTATGCTTTTCAGCACTGATCATTCATAATATCAATTTTTGAAATATTAAGGCATTTCCAAAGAAAATTTAAATCTTTTTATGTCTTCAAAATGTTGTTGAGTCGAAAAATACATGTTACAAGTAGCCTACGTAAATACAGTAGTTTTTGAGAAAAAAATTGTTTTACTACAAAAAACTCATGAACTATGGTTTTTTGATGATATTTCAAGAAAAATACAAGTTACAAATTTGTTGAAACATATTTCAAACGATTCTTCATGTTATTCTGCACGGGATAAGTTAGTTTTGCGACCTTAGCTTTTTTTTATAAGCGCAGGAAAAAATTAAATATATGCTAATTTTAGCATCTTTGATTGATTGTCACTTCGTAACGAAGGGTTTCTGGGTATGGGTTTATCAGATGTTCCTATCCTAGAATTTGATGAAAAATAATTTCTCAAGAGGATATCGCAAAAAATATAGTTGAAAGAAATTTGGTTTTATTTTTTATCTCAAGAACCTTGAAAGATGCGAACTTGAATGTAATTTTATTTGATTCCTTATTGAGTTTTCCATCAAATAAGACCCACTCAAACTCTCTCATTACCATTTACCAGTAGACATTTCATAATAATCTAGTTTTTTGCCATTGTGCATCTATAAAGAAAAACAGTTATTCTAAAACTTGTAGAGCGTTTCATGATCTGAAAGTGTTATAAAACCTGGTAAATGAACCGAGGAATCGAATAAAAATACTTGCAAGAATGTACGTCTAGTAGTTTTTGTGAATTTGAAGTGCAAATGCCAAAAACATGCTTTTTGAAATGCATTTTCAGGTTTTTGAATAGATCTCAAGGACTAATTAATTATACAAACATACAATAATGTTTTTAATTATTTATTGTTCATTATTACATTTACATTGGTATAAGAAGGCCATAATTTACAATACAAAACAAATTTTATTCTAATTATGATATATGATCTGTACAGAGTCTTAAAAATATTTGTAAAATGATGAGTATGATAGAATGTGGGCATCAAAGGAGATTATCCGTGGAATGAAATGTATTAATGTATTTTTAATGGCTATCATAATGGAAACATTGAAAGATGCATAGATACTTTATTCATGAATAAAATGCATGTATTTATTACAGAATCATGGAGACACGCCATTTTGAACTAATCTATTATTTACATCATGGTTTGAAACGCGTCCTCAATATTTTGGGCGATTTTATGCATTAAAAAAAAATTTTAAGTACATGAAGTTATAGTGAGTATTTTGTTATTCATAGTTTTTTTTTTTGTTTTCAATAATTATTTATGAACTTTTGAACTTGGAAAGGAGTTGGTCATCAAGATCCTAAATGACAATTAAAATATTAAATTATTTTTTGATCACTGGATCAGGTGTTATGTGATACACAATATTGCTCGTATTAAAATAACTCATCAAATGACTGTTACAATTATTCATAATGTTCAATAACTGTTACTTCATTGGTAAAAATACTTTAAAAATTGATTTGAACAAAAATGAATAACAAGAACATGATTATGAATGTGGATATATGCAATAACTGTTACTACTTTACAGGTAGAAATACTCTAAGAAATAACTGGAATAGTAATAAATAACAGAGACATGTTTGTGAGTGTAGAAACATGCAATAACTGTTACTTGACAGGTATAAATACTCTTAAAAACAACTGTAAATGAAATGCATAACAAAAGGAAATGATTGTGAGTGTAAAAATATGCAATAACTGTTACTTCACAGGTGAAAATACTCTAAAAATAACTGGAACTATTATGAATAACAAAGAAATGATTGTGATTATGAGAATGATGATTTCCAGCTTATATCAAATTGAGCCAACATGATTTGTGATATTTGTTGAATAAATAATTAATAATTCATTAAAAAGTGATATTTTTGTGTTTTTATAAGTTTTGTTATAAAAAATCTATTCAATCAGTACATTATAAACTTATATTATAGCTTAAATCTAGTTATTCGTTTGTAAAAGAGTCACACAATATTGGATTTCTGAATAGAGAAGATAAGAATTTTTTTTAACAAAAATAATAACTTTACTTTATATGTCTACATTGGAAATTGAAGAAAATGGGATAACATTTCGTTTTCATAAAAATCCTTAAATTCAACATTTTAATAATTAGATAATTAATCAATTTAATAATTAATATTAATTACATTTTAATAATTAATATTAATTACATTTTAATAATTAAAATGTTGAATTTAAGAATTTTTATGAAAACGAATTTTTTTATCCCATTTTCTTCAATTATTGAAATGGAGGTTTTTACATCTTTCTGATTGATTGAGAAGTAAAAGATACTCCATAAAAAAAATAAAACTACTACTACTGAGAAATTTCCAATATTTTTTGTGAAAGAATTAACATTTTTCATAAAGATGAAAACCTTTATCAATTTACCTGTTATTAAAACTTTCAAATACAATACTAATTGTAGAAAGAATCAAAGTACCAAAAACAATTACATCGGAGATGATACTTCAAACAATAAAAGCACCATAAAATTCAGACATATATGGAAACATACAGACAGAAATAAAAACACACTTAAAAATAAGACATCACATCTCTCACACAACATACAAAATATTCTAACACTCGGATATTATCAACTACTATTTACATATTAACATCTAACCCTACATACTACCCCATTATAAAAATGTTTGATTCTTTTCTCCCATCTTGAATGAGCTTGGTAAAGCTTAGTTCCTCAATTAAAAAAATATAAAAATAAAACAGATCTCATCTACTTATTAGGATGTACTTCCAAGATTTCAGTTGTTACTTTGAACATTTTTGTGAATCAATGAATGTGATGATTCCAGTTTTTAGTTCGATAATTTCAATAAATCAATAAATTTGTTGAATATTTCTTGTTTTTTCAACAATTCAAGGCACACATTTCTTGAACTAAGCTTCCCTCATCACTCTTATCAATCCCTAAAGCTACTTGCAATGGTAACAGAAATATTATTAACATCTTTAATGACATATTGACATTAAAATATCGATACTGTACTGCAATATCGATATCAGGGATAATATCGATATAAGACATAATATCGATAATATATGCAATCGATAAACCTAGCTCGAATGATTAAAGTTATAGTATACATTGAAATTCACTACATGAGCATTGATCATTAAAATATTATTCGATAATATATGAGGAATTGTTTCAAGATCTGAAACAATCCTATATTATTTGGAAATCCAGGTCTCATCCTCAAGAAGTGGAATAAATATCTCTTGATACATATTTCAAATCCAATTTCAATATTGAAGGAATTATCTTATTGGTCCACAGGGCACAATATGCTGTTGCATACTAGCTTTCAGAAATCTAGGCACTTGGAACTTGATCAATCCAAATTCTTAAACTAATTTATCCAATTGATTAAAATTAATCAATTTGAATAAATTATGGTGTATTAGAAAATATGGTTGAGAAAATTGAGAAAAATGAAGTAGATCATAATATAGCAATCAGCTTCCAACAATAATTGCACATGTTCCCGACTTCATACTGAGTAAATTTTTAGAATAATGAAATACAATATTTGAAAATAAAGTCACTCTAAAGGTTTTAATACCATTCAGCTTAACTGAGTTCTCAAACCTAACTAAATTCAACTTTTTAAAGTCAAATAGTTGAAACTTAATAGAAGGTAATTTACACCTTTTTTGAAACAATTACACTATCCAAAAGGATTTTAAGAAAATATCCAGATGAATTCAAATCAAGTCTTAGCTCAACAGATATTTTTCTACTGAATGTGACAATATTAAAGCATTTTATACATTGTTCTAGTTATAAAATGTATCTTTTTCTTCTAAATATTTGAGAAACCACTTAATTGAAATAATTGACTTTTTTCAAGAATAGTCTATATAGAGTCAGAATGGCTACTAAATGCAATGTTATCATGGTATTTCATCTTTAAAATGTCTGTAAAAACATTGAAAAATCCATAAACATTCAACCTATTTTATGCATTGTTCTGGTTATAGAATGCAATTATTGTGATCATTTCTCTCTCAAATATTAGAAGAATTAAATTCATTTTTTTATCACATTTAAGTCTGCTTCTGGATATTTCTTACTCTTTTGAAATATGTCACAAATGTATTCATCTTTTACATTATTCCCTCAAATTAACCTAGGTAAGGATTATAAGGCGCAGGGAAATATCCAGGGAATGCAGCTACAGTTGGCTGCACTGGAACATTGGCTGTTAAATAGGTTGTCAGCACTGTTGGCACCACTCTTGTACTATACAGAGTGGTGTAAGCAGTTTTAGCACCAAAAGTCAATTTCAAAACTTTGCTATCAGTCGCTGTGACCATGGTCTGAGTCACAATTGGGGTAGAAGTGATAGCAAACTGTTGTTGGGGTTGCTGGAGGAAGGGGTTGATAGTGTTCACAGGGGGTTGTACTGGGGGTAAGGCTAGAGAATTCGTTACAACCTCATACTCTGTTTTGCTGACAGTTGCAATTGGGCGAGAGATGGTACTAAATAGAGTACTTTGTCCATTAAAGAATGGGATAACATGGCTTTCATAGATGGTTTCAACCTTGAGAACGGGTCTTGATGTGGTCAATAACTGAGGAGGTAATGGAGCATTAGGATTCAAAAATCTGTACAATGCCAACTGTTGAAGTTGTTCAGGACTCAAAGAAGGTGTGGCCTGTTCTTGAGGAGCTGTTGTAGCTGGTTGAATTTGGTTCTGATTGGGGGAGTTCTGATGAGCCTTTTTCAACCTCAGATGACCATCAGGGAACTTTGTTTTGTCCATTTCAGACAAATCAAAATCGGATCCCACATTGGCTAAATCCAAATCTGGCGGGAATGCTTTGGCAGAATTGGGGAGATCATCTCCATCTTGATTTCCATTATTATCTCCAAACTCCAACTCCAGATGCAACTCAGATCCTGCTTCATCTAACCTTGTATTAAATTCGTTCAATGTCTTACTGGGTACAAACTGGTACACCTCCATAGGTGGCAGAGTTTTGACAGCTGTTACCAACCTTGTAACATGATAAGATTGTACCAAAGTGTAAGTTGATGTGTTGCCAGCCCTGATAACAGGTAAGATGTGGGTTTTGAGCATCAATTGGGTTGTGCTGAATGATTCAGTAATGGTTTCCAGGGGAGGTGTCTCAGCATCTCCTGCCAGTGCGATGGGTGGAAGTGTGGCTATACTGGAGTCCAGAGGTGGTTCTTTGTTGTCGTAAACGTTGTTTGTAGCTGTGGCCAAGATGTTTTCTGTGAGAGGTTCTGAAGGTCTCAACTGGGGAGCTTCGGTTGCTTCAACAAGGCTTTTTTCCACTGTGGATGTAACTGTGATGAAGCGAGTGTTTTTCAGTGTTCCAACCTAAAAGTAACAAAAAATATGAAGATTAAAATTCAGAAAAATATGTGAGAATATAAAACTGAGAATTCGTTTCTAAAGACTTTCGATTTCTGAAGGTTCCCAACATTTCAGACTTGGACAAATGGACAGTGAACAGTACAGGAATACACTACAATAGATGCTTTCGATATAGGTTCCTATAACAAAAGCATCATGAGCAGTGTATTCCTACCCTGTCTGCTGTCTGTTTTGCCCGAGTCTGTGGTGTTGGGAAATGAGGGTTAATAAAAATTGTATGAACCCAACAAAATCAGTTACTAAGTTGTAAAAGAGATTTATAAAGTGCCAATTTATCATGAAAAAATATGGCCTGACCACCTTCCATGGTGAAGGAATAATACATAAAACTCATTAATCCCTCTATATGATAATGTGTGTTAGATGATAAATTATTAAAGGCTAATCAATATTGGAGTATTGATGATTGTTTTTAGTTTTTAATTTTTTCTTAATACTAGACCTGAATGATTGAAGTTTCAAAGACAATATCCTAAATAATTCAGTTGAATATTGAGCTGGTTAACTAATTTGTGACAAACTTTCCCATTTATCCTATGCAGATTGATATATTGGTTGCAAACTTGATATTGCAATCTTTTTATTGTTTCTTAAAGGTCTCCTCGATTTTTTTCTTAGGATGAAGCCCACATAGGTCTTAGACCTATGAACAGTAATTTATCATTTTTCATTTTATTATGAAAATGATTTTCATTTTATTTTATAATTTCATGACAGTTGAAGCCATATAAAAATAGTCAACTCCTGCACTTTCCTTGAAACTTCACGTATGGATTTTTAATATTTGAAGTATATACTTGAATTTCAATGAGTATGGTATAATAATTATATATGTATCATTAGACAGCGTCAGTAATATCAATATGAACAGTATCATCAGTAATCACGATCAGTTTTTTATTAGAATGCTATCTAACATCTGGTCATTGTAAGTTATATCAGTGATTTGATTGGAGCAATCACATCAGTAATAGCAGATATATAATTAAAATAAAATCGTGACCATGTAGAAATAGAGAATTTACAATAAATTGAATTAATAACAGATTACATTGATGAGGATAACAGGTGGTGAAAGTAACTTATTAAATCACTCTCAATGCCGATCATTTCCGGGTACAATATTGAATATGCAATTCAAAGCCTTCATTAAACCACTTCTATATTACTAGTCCCAGCATTCACATGTCTCGTCCCAATAATTTATTCATGCGGTTACATCGAATTAACACAAATTGTAAATTACAAGAAGCGAGCGCGACATCGTATGCATTATGCTAATGTGGTGGTTAATTTATGCGTTACATCTGTACTGCTCTCTGGTGGTGAGATATTGAACTAGACTATGAGTAAAATAAATATAATATAAACCTGTGAATAGACACATATAAAATACACATATATAGAGTGTGTAGCCTGTATAAAACACACATATAAACATGTCAATGGATATGAATTAGCTACACATAATATAAACCTGTATAAGGATATGTCTAAAATACAAACAAACGGGATCAACTAACGCCAGCCAGACAGGTCTATGTCAATGAAATGTTCAAAATTATATAAACATCTTGTTGTTGTTCTCTGTCGCAAATCTATTTTAGCCCTCCATGGGACAGAAAATGAACTACATGTATTCAATATTATATAAACATATTGTTTCTGTCCTCTGTTATAGAAATTAGGGACCCATGTGACAAGAAAATGAGCTACATGCGTTTATGGAGCATGATGCTTTTTTTTGGAAACTTGCATGATTTTTTAAAGGAGAAGGAAGTGGATGGGATTTTGATGAAGGAGATGAAGAAACATAGAATGAGGGAAAAGAAGGATAAGAGAAATGAAAAGGTGCAATAGAAGAAGTAGATATAAAATAATGGAGAGGACAATGTGTACTGAGAGGAGGCGGAGTAGTTGTTGGAGGAGGAGGAGTAATAGGTAGAGAAGAAGGAGGGAGAGATTTAAAGAAAGAAGAAAGAAGAAAGAAGAAAGAGGTAATTGAGGTGAAGAAAAGAAAAAGAAGAAAAAGAACAAGAAGGAAAGAAGGGTGACAAAAAAAGAAAAGAATAAGAAGGGGAGAAACAGCTATGAAAGTGGAACAAGGAGAGGATGAGGAGGAAGGAGAGGAAGAGGAGGAAGGAGAGGAAGAGGAGGAAGGAGAGAAAGAGGAGGAAGGAGAAGAAAAAAATGTTAAAAGGAGGAAAATTGAGAAAAGAAAACGTAGAAGAAATAAGAGAAGATAAGGTAGAAAAAAAAGGGAAAAGAGAAGAAGGTCATGGAAGAGGAGAAGAGGCAAGACAATAAAAAGGAGAAGAATAGAAGAAAGATAGATGAATAAATTGTTTTTATTTTCCATCACTTTTCAATACTAAATGCTGTGGGTGAAATTGAGGAACAATGATCATCTTCAACTTAACCCATAAAATAGAAGAAGAAAAATAAGAAAAAAAGAGAGTTGGGAAGAGAGGAGAGGAGAGAGCGTAGAAGAAGGAGAAAAGGTGAAGAGGAGAGAGGAGAAGAAGCAGAAGAAGAGAAAAAGAGAAAAAAAGGTGAGAGGATAAGAGGAGAAGAGGAGAGAGGAGAGAGAATAGAGAAGAAAGAGGAGAAAGGAGAGAGAATAGAGAAGAAAGAGGAGAAAAAGGGAAAAAAGAAAAGTAGAAAAGGAGAAAAAGAGAAAAGGAGAGAAGGAGAAAAGGAGATAAGGAGAAAAGAAGAAAAGGTGAAAAGGAGAAAAGGAGGAAATCAGAGAAGAAGAAAAGTAGAAGAGAAGAAAATAAGGAAAGAAGAAAAAAGAAAAAAAGAAGAAAAAATAAAAAAAGAAAAAAGAAAAGAAGAATAGAAGGAAGGAAGAAAAGAAGAAAAAAGGAAAAAGAAGAAAAGGAGAAAAGAAGAAAATAAGGAAAGAAGAAAAAAGAAAAAAAGAAAAAAAGAAAAGAAGAAAAAGTGAAAAGGTGAAAAGGAAATAAGGAGAAAAGAAGAAAGGGAGAAGAGGTGAGAGGGAGAAAAGGAGAAAAGGAGCAAAGGAGAAAAAGGAAGGAAAGAAGAAAGGGAGAAGAGGTGGGAGGGAGAAAAGGAGAAGAGGAGAGAGGAGAAGGAGGAAAAGAGAACAAAAAGAGGAAGAAGGAAGGCAAAAGGAGAATAATAACCGGAACTGCTGGATTTATAGTATGTACATCACATCCTAGATAGGTACTCTGATTCAAATGAATAGGGAAATCTACTAGTACATATCATTGAAATAACTTTTGTGTATAGAAAAATACCGTAAAAGCCGGATCAGCTAGATCACTCTGATTCACTATTACACATATAAATGTGTATATAGATAGCTGCAATAAAAACTAGATCAACTGAACAAGGTATGCAACATACAGATATAATGTACTGCACGAAGTGGAAGAAACTAAACAGAGCCAAGTGAAAGTAGCGAGACCGGTTTGCAACTTAGCGGCGAAGCAGTTGTGTGTGAACTTCGGCAAGGTGAAGTTTAGCGACAGGGACTTGCAAGCCTCTTCTGGTGCTTTGACCGACTTAGCAGGACTTCAACTCACGGTCATTACCATTCTTGTTTGGTTAGGTGGGCTGTCATTGGCTATTACAACATTCCTGTTCGTTTTATCATGCAGAATATTGCTTATGCAATAATTATTGCTGTTTGAATTAGTCAGATGTGAAACAGATGGCTATGATAGATCATAAGACGATGAGATAATAGAACAGAGACGTGATAAGAAGAGATAGGGAGACAAAATATACGATAAAGATGAACATAAAGGTATGAAGATGACAGGACTTAGGTAAGGAAGAAGATAATGAGATAAAGAGAAAGATAAACTGACAGAGTGAATGAGATAACAGAAGAGAGACATGATAAAGGGAGATGAAAATACAATATATACGTTAAAGATGAAGAGGATACGGAGAAGACAAAAATTAGATAAGGAAGAAGATAATGGGATAAAGGGAAAGAGACTATGATAGATTATGAGGGGATGAAATAATAGAATAGAGACGTGATATGAAAAGAAAAGGAGACAAAATAATTATACGATAAATATAAAAATTAAGATATACTGAAGACACGAATTAGATTAGATAAGGAAGAAGATAATACGATAACGGGGAAGATAGAGGTAAGAGTCTGTAGAAAGGAGAAGTAAAAAATGTTTTATTTTGGAAATCCTTTTCCACATGATTAACGTGTAAATGAAAAAAGAGAAAATAGTGGACTCATAGAACTGAGGAACAGATGGAAAAAGATGTGAAAAGCCTACTTTAGAGTATCATTATTATAATCATCTATACTATAACAACATCCTCCTTCTCCTTCTTCTTCTCCTCCTCATCGTCCTCTTCTCCTCCTCTATCTCCTCCTTCTTGCTCTCTCTTTGTGTTCGATGCCTAGTGAGTAGACACGCTTCGTTTCGGCTCCGTGTTCAACTAACATTTTCGCAGGGTTTTCTTGTTCAAATCAACTTTAATTTTATATCCAAGTGTTCAGTTTTTTGTGCTGTTTTCAAATATATAAAAGTTTCTCATAATCGTTAGCGGGTTTTCTTTATAATCGTGTAAAAAGTAAATTTCTAGTACCTCACAGATTCACCGTTACACAGCTCTACCCAATTTGCTACCTGTCACACAAGTTTCAAGGACAATGGGCAGAGGAAGCGCTCGTTCCAAGCAGCAGCAGCAGCAGCAGTCGATGGATAGTTCTATTTTCGTCGACCAACCGACCAGCCCAAGTGATGCCAAAAATAGCTTGGCAGAAGAAATTCTGTCCAAAATGAAGGGTCAGGTAGAAGCTGCTGTAGCGAATGCTATTAAAAACGTCATGCAGGAGCTAAAGGAACTGAGACAGGAGAATGAGTTTCTAAAAACAAAGCTCATCGACCTCGAAGAAAATATGGAGCTCAAGGTCGACGACCTGGAGCAGTATGGCAGACGACACTGCCTACGGATTTTTGGAGTTCAGGAGAGCAAAGATGAAGACACCGACATCCTAGCCATGCGGATCTTCAAAGAAAAACTGAACGTCGACGTGCAGCTCCAGGACATCAACCGTTCTCACCGGGTTGGAAAACCCCAAACGCCAGGCCAAAAAACCAACGGACGCCCCCGCCCTATCATCATCCGGTTCTGCAGCTACAGGACCCGCCGGATGGTGTTTGACGCAAAGCGGAAGCTGAAGGGGACGAACATCACCATCAGAGAGGATCTCACGAAACATCGCCTCGCTATCCTGAATGCCGCCGCGGACCGTTTTGGGATCAGGGCGGTCTGGTCGTCCGACGGTCGAATCAAGGTCGCAACTGGGAACGGAGAGAAGAGGAGGATCTACACGGTCGAAAGACTCTCCGATCTCGCAAAAATAAGGTGAGTTTAATTAAAACATGTGATAGTCGATGTAGATGCCCGAACTTTTATTGATGCAACCCCCTTTTCAATAATTTAATTCTAAATAAACAGTATGCCCTATTATTCACAATCAGTTAACAATCTTATTTTAATTTAATCTGAATCTCTCTTTTGGAATTCCTCACTCTTCACGAATAAAATATGAATAATTGTAATTATTTAATAAAAACCGTTTACCTACTGCAAAAATCAATTTAATTTTTACAATAATTTAATGAAGTTGAAAACTGTATCTAAAAATTTACTTTTTGCGGCTATACTGCTACCTTTCTAACAAAGTAGGCCTAAATATAGAAACTAAATTACTTCCAATATCATGAATATGTGTCTATAAATCAGTTCTAACTTTTAAATCTATATATTTATGTTGTACGTAAGATGCAGCCCCAAAGAAATATATTATCTTCTTCAGAATTCGATTAGCATTGCCTTGCTTTAAATCCACTATCTAGTATTTACGTGGATACTGTATTACGTGAACACTACATGTATTATGCGGATTATAAACGCATAATTGATGCTCAGTGTCATTACGCATTATAATTAGACCTTCTAATTTTAATTTAATCTGAATCTCTCCTTTGGATCTCCTCACTCTTCCGAATAAAATAGAAATAATTGTAATTGTTCAAAAAAACCGTTTACCTACCGCTAAAATCAATTTAATTTTTACAATAATTTATTGAAGTTGAAAGCTGTATCTGAAAATTTACTCTTTGCGGCTTTACTGCTACCTTTCTAACAAATTAGGCCTAAATATAGAAACTAAATTACTTCCAATATCATGAATATGTTTCTATAAATATTAGCTCTAACTTTTAAATCTATATATTTATGTTATACGTAGGATGGAACCACAAAGAAATATATTAGGCTATATTCTTCAGAATTCGATTAGCATTGCCTTGTTTTAAATTCTCTATCTGGTATTTACGTGGATATTGTATTACTTGGACATTACATGTATTATGCGGATTATAACCTTGTGCGATAAAATTCCTGTATAATTCTGCAAGGCAAGTGATCACAGTTTGTATTGTTTATTACACCTCCCATAATTTAGCAAAGAAAAAAAAAAAAAAAAAATACATTTATTTTTATATATTTTTAATATATTATACAAAATTGAAATATACCTAAAACATTTTGCCGATATAAGTGAAATATTTATTTTCATCGATCTACCTTCATTACTGATTAGTAATATTGATCTCAGCTATCTATAAAAATCCTGTTATGCCCTATATGAAATATCCATACCTCGTTTTCATTCATGTTTATCTAATATTTCTTCCTCAACTGCCTATCATCTCATCGCTTACATACCCACCACCATTCACTCACTTCCACCCTTTCTCTCTTACACTCTCTCTCTCGATTCGCGCCGTGGCGTGGTCGCAGTTTTTTCTAAAAGTTGTTTTTTTAAAAAAAAAAAAAAAAAAAAAAAAAACTCCGCTTACTCACCGCCAAAAATATCAATTTTCTTTGCACAATTTACTGAAGTTGATTGCTTTATCTAAAAATCTACTTTGCGGCCTTACTGC
This sequence comes from Conomelus anceps, assembly GCA_948455865.1. Classification (NCBI taxonomy): domain Eukaryota; kingdom Metazoa; phylum Arthropoda; class Insecta; order Hemiptera; family Delphacidae; genus Conomelus; species Conomelus anceps. The sequence goes on along the minus strand of OX418227.1, from coordinate 14,364,331 downwards.
TTAATTCCTAAAAAATTTAGTACAGAAACTAGAAATTAGAAATCTATACATGTTATAAGTGGGATACAACCTGACAGAAATATAACCTCCAGAATCCGTTAAGCATAGCCTAGTTTTGAATTCAGTATCCCGGTATCTACGTCTGCAAATTACAAACACATAATTGACGCTCTGTGTCACTCATAATTCATTCTAATTGATTGATTGATCTATGTAATTCATTACACATCATAATTATTGATACTTTTCGTTTATTTACCTCATCTGACGATTCGTCTCCAACCGTTTTATTATTTCTAATGCTCTCAATTTTCACACTGTATCAATGTGCACAGATTATTAATGACTCCGATGTCTCACCTTAGTAACAATGTGCGATAAAATGCCTGTGTAACTGTGCAATGAGAGTGATCTTAGCTTGTATTCTCATTACATCTCGCATCATTTAGGAGAAAAAATCAATATAATTTATTAACGCATTCAAATTTAATCACTCTCTCTCTCTCGATATTATCCTATCTCCACTCTTGTCACCTTTCTCTCTTCGTCTAATCGGTACAACTTTCTCTTTCTTGTCGATGCCAAGTGATTCCTTACAAACTTCCTTACCTACCATTCCTTCCAGCTTAATACATATGATATCAAAATACATCCATGTCAAAAATATTTCTCATGCTAGCTCTGTCACACTTTCTCACACTTCACCATCCGTCCTAATCATTCCTTTTTCTCGCCATGAGTCTTGAACTTTTTTCTTCTCTCTTTCACTCCATCTATTCCGTCTGCCTTATCTATATTTCCGTCTGCCTCTATTTGAACCTAATATTATCTGTACTTGCATCTTTGCGGTCTGTCTTTGCTGGCTCTTTTCTTTATTGTTGCAGTTTTATGGCAACACTCCTAACAACCTGGAGCACTACATCTTCCTTGATGAAACGATTCATGGCCTGCTTATACCTTGGGCTGCATCTATTCTATTCGGCTGCTACTGGGCATCTTATTCTCGGCTACGCTTGTTCCTCCCTTAAAACTGAACACTGAATGATTTAAACTAAGGAACTTTCTTGCTCGGAGCTGATACTGCTACGCTATCACCATGCGGACAAACGAGTTTAATTTTAATTTTCTTAAGTTAAGTTATTCTAGTTTTAATTTGATATTAGTGATCATGCTTTGCTTCTGGGTTGGGTCGATGCAGGTCGGCAGTCCTCTAGATGTCGCTTCTTAACACACCAGCTCGCTCGGCCTCAACCTCTTCCATTACTAACAGTTCAATCGGTACTGGGCTCATATTATCGAATGATCTTTTGCCTTATGATAAACATTGTTTTAGGGCTTGTCACTTGAACGCACAATCTCTACGATGTCACATAGACGAACTCAGAGCAATCTTCCAATTCAACAACTTCGATGTAATGGGAATTTCTGAATCTTTTTTAAAACCAAGTATTCCATCATCTCAAGTAGCTATATCAGGATATAATCTTTTTCGTAACGATAGGTTGAATAGAGCGTGTGGAGGCGTTGCAGTGTATGTTAAAAACGGTATCAAGACAAAAATACTTACTGTGTCCGAATCCTTACTAGGTGAAGCTAGGCCAGAATACATGTTATTGGAGTTGACTTTGTCTAGGTCTGATAAATTGTTACTTGGGGTCTGTTATCGGCCTCCAAAGATTGGTTATTTTACTGACTTTGAAAATGCTTTACTGTCTTTCATGCCTAATTACAGTCGTATCCTACTAATGGGAGATATGAATACGGACCTCAACATGGCCCATCATAACTTCGACTACACCCAACTCACTACTATTTTTGAATGTCTCAATCTGACCATACTGCCACTAAATCCCACTCATCATACAAATGTATCAGACACTTTTATTGACTTATTAATTGTTAGCGACCCTGATGAGGTGATTCACAAGAACCAAATCTCAGTTCCAGCTATTTCTGGTCATGATCTGATTTACTGTGTACTCTCCTATAAAGCTCCCAAGCCTGTACCAAAGTTTATAACTTTCAGAGATTTCAAACATATGGACGAAGAAGCATTTATGACTGACGTAGCTCAAACAGCATGGAACGAAATATTAACTTTGTCTTCGGTTGATGCAATGGCAACTACTCTAGAAAACAAGATTTTGAATCTATATGACAAGCATGCACCAACTGTGACTAAACGAATTAATAGCAAACGACCTGTTAAATGGATAACTGATGAAATATTGCAGCTCATGGCACAAAGGGACTCAGCTCATAGGAAGGCTAAAAGAACAGGTGACATTGACAATTGGACCACTTACAGACGCTTACGTAACAAAGTAAAACAAGAACTTCGTAACTCTAAGATTAGGTACATGAACTCTTTTTTGACTGAAAACCGACTTAATTCATCATCGTTATGGCGTGGAATCAAACAGTTTGGAATTGGGAAACAAAAATCACCTACCCAAATCGACCTTTCACTTGATGATATTAATGAACATTTTGTATCCCAATCTTCTCAACGTGATGAGACAGTAATTGAAAACCATCTAGAAAGCCTAATTGATCAAGTTTCCAACTCTCCTATTCCACCAGCCTCCCAGTTTCAATTTCGTCCAATTTCTGAGCATGAGGCTCTCAAAGCTATCCAGCATATTCATAGCAATGCGATGGGAGCAGATAAAATTCCTATCAAATTTATCAAGAGAATTCTCTTTGCAATTCTTCCTGTCATAACTTACATTTTTAATGCTTCCCTTCAAAGTGGTCTCTTTCCTAAAAATTGGAAATATGCTCATGTTCGCCCACTTAACAAAGTTTCATGTCCAACTAAAGTTGAAGACTTCAGGCCTATAAGTATTCTGCCAGCAATTTCCAAAGCACTTGAAAGACTTGTTCATTCACAAGTAGTTGAATTTCTTGAAAATAATAGCAAACTTCATAACTTCCAGTCTGGTTTTAGAAAATTCCATTCTACTGAAACAGCTCTACTGCGTGTTACTGAAGATATCAGGTCGTCCATGGATCACAGAAAGTGTACCATACTGTGTCTGTTTGATTTTTCCAAAGCTTTTGATACTGTTGACCACCAGATCCTTCTCAACAAATTACTCCTCCTTGGTTTCAGTCACAAAGCTGTAAAATGGTTTCATTCTTATCTTGTAGACAGAAAGCAGTGTGTCACTGATGGTGAATTGCAATCAGAGTGGAAAAATGTAATTCATGGCGTCCCCCAAGGTTCAATTCTTGGCCCCCTTCTATTCACACTGTATGCAAATGATCTTTCTTCCATAATTAGGTTTTCCAAATTCCACACCTATGCTGACGATCTTCAAATTTATTCTAGTTGCTCTGTTAGAGACCTTCACCAAACCATCCATAATATGAATGAAGAAATAGTGAAAATCACTGATTGGACTAAAAAGAATGGCCTCAAACTTAATCCACTTAAAACTCAACCTATAATAATTGGCTGCTCTCGTTTAATCAATGGCATAGACTTCCAATCAATTCCAAAAATCACTGTTGATGGGACTAGTATTTCCTATTGCAAATCAGTAAAAAACTTAGGAATCATAATGAATACTTCTCTTGACTGGACTGAACATGTTGTCGGCACCTGCAAAAGAGTTTTCTCTGCCATGCACTCTATGAAGAAAATGCAAGACATCCTTCCTAGGCATATCCGACTATTACTTGTCAAAACTCTCATTTTCCCATACTTCATGTACTGCAATTCAGTTATAAACGATATGACAGTAACACTCAATGAAAGGTTGCAACGTAGTCAGAACTACTGCATGCGTTTTGTTTACTCCCTACAGCGTCATGAGCATATAACCCAATCCTACATCCATAGTAGCACCTTAAAATTACCTGATCAGAGGCTTATCAGAATACTTAAACTTCTAAAAAGCATTCTCAATAGTGGAACTCCTAAATATTTTAAAAATGATTTTAAGTTTGTGTCTGAAGGTCGGAGAAACAACGTTACCCACACCAGAAATGGTGACAGAACTCTTAGGATGCCAAATCACCGGACGACACTTTATACTAAGTCTTTTGTTGTTAGCGCTTGTCGTGCTTGGAATCTACTCCCACTTTCAATTAGGAATCATGAGAGCCGAGTGGGCTTCTCCCTGTCTCTGAGGAGACATCTGTTGGAGAAAATGGCAGCGTCTGTCCGGCCTTGAGGCAACTGCATGATCAATGATACTATAATCCTTTAAGTTAGGTTAGGTTATTATCTATAAACTAAATTATTTATCTATTCATTTTTATAATACTTTTTTTAATCCACAAATTATTTTCAATATGCTTTCATTTTATGTTCTAATGTATAAATTTAAAATTGTTTAAATTTAAATTTACCTCATTTGAATTGATTTATCTTACTTAGATAACCCATATCAGACGATTTCATCTAAATCAATTTAAACTAGTAGGACATGTTGAGGTAAAAGGTTAAGTGTAAGAATGGCCTCAATGGCCAAGACTTCGCCTCTTTGTGTAATTCATCTCTCAGATCCAAGCTCTATTTTCATTATGTTTTTTTATTTTTTTTATCAATTTCTGCTGTACTATACCTCTGAATATATATTTGTTGTATTTATAAACTTTTCTACTCAAACTATTCAACCATTATGTTTACGATTCAAAATCAACTGTACTTAACTTCAACTAGTGGGTCTGAGAGTTGCTAATATTAATAATACTTTATCATTCAAATACATTGTAAATTTACACAAATAAAGTCATCTGAATCTGAATCTGAATCTTCACTTGTTTCTCATCTTTCTCCTCCTTCTTCTTCTCATCCTCCTCCTTCTCCGCCTTTTTCTTCTCCTTCTCCTCCTCCTTCTCCTCCTCTTTCTCCTCCTTCTCCACCTGTTTCTCATCTTTCCCTCCTTTTTAACCTTTTCCACCTCTTTCTCCTCCATCTCCTGCACCTCTTTCCCGACTTTCTCCTCCTTATTTTCCTCTTCCTTCATCTCCTTCTCCTTCTCATCCTCATTCTCCTCCTCCTTCTCCTCCTTTTCATCCTTCGCTTTTACCTCCCACCACTCCTTCTCCTCCTTTACCATCATTTCTTATTCCTCCTCCTACTTCTCCTCGTCCTCCTCCTTCTTTTCCTTCTTCTTTACTTTATCCTTCTTCTCCTCCTTCTTTTCTTTCTCCTCCTTCTCTCCCTTCTCCTTGTCTTCCTTCTTCTCCTCCTTTTTCTCTCTTTCTTCTCATCATCCTTTTCCACTTCTCCACCCACAACTTCTCCTCCTCTTGCTTCTCCTTCTCTTCCTCCTCCTCCTTTTCCTCTTCTTTCTCCTCCTCCTCCTTCTCGTCCTTTTTACCATCAGTCCCTTCTTCAATGCATCTTTTTGTCACATGGAGCTCTAGAATTTTCTTGACAGAGAACAGCATGAAGACTTTTATAATATAGTATTTATTCATTTTATGGAATACTCACCTGGAATGTATAGGGTGACTTGATAGTCTGTATCTCGTAGTAGGTGTCCTTGAAATCAGCTGGCGTTGATATTTCGACCTTGATAGTTTCAGCGGTTACCGTGGGCTCAATGGAGTTGACTGCCTGATCCAGCAGTTGGTGTTGATCAGCTGATCCATTGCTGATCTGTTGCTCGCTGTTTGACCCTTCAAGGTCACTGTTGGATGCTGACTCACTGGTCAGCTGTTGTTGAGCCTGCTGTTGCTGTCCGTTTTCAAGGTCGTTGTCTTGGCGCCTAATTTGAATTCTTGGTTTTGGTGTAGTCTTGTACTGCCATCTTCCGGAGGGGCGGGAAAGCTTGAACTTGTAGAGGCTTGTTGATTGGTGGTCATTCCCCGAGTTTGATGATGCCTGATGGATAAAAATAAAGAAATTAATAAAATGGGATGATAGACTATAATGAAATAAAATGTAATGGAATATAGCTGAATAAATTATAATGGAATAAAATAAATAAAATGTAGTAAATTAAAACAAAATACAATAAAATGAATACAATCAAAATAGTTGAATGTGTTGTAAAGAGGTCTACAAAAATGTAGAGCCCACAGAGCTCACACTCAAAAAGTCCTTATTCCTACTAGTGGGTGATAATAATCAATGGGTGCTGTGAATAAATTGAGTAACTCATATTTTTGACTTAGTTTTCAGGATTCTTGTTACTTGATGTGAATGAAAATTGAATCAATCACAGCTGTTTCCAATGCCTTCTGATCGGACTCCCATCGACTCAACAGATCAACAGATGAATCCAGTCACTCAACAGAGTCCACTCGCTCATCTTATCACTCAATGTATACAGCTTTATTCACATCACCCAGTATATTGGCTCTCTTCAGGTCAATAGGAAAGTGAATATTATATTTTTTCTTATACTATCTTTGATGAAAGAAAAAATGAATTAATCCTACGAATTCACAAATTTAATGCAGCTTCTTTTGATTAAAACGTTAATGGTTTCAAGATTATAGAGGAGAATTAACATTATTCATGTGAAATAGAAGTTTTCTTATGATTAAAACATATTGGACAAGTAGCTAGAATTGCTGAATCATGTTGCAAAAATATTATAAAAATGAGAATTATACTTATTTATTACAATTTATATGGAATTTCCGGTAATAAAATGATAGTTGAAGATGAGAACATTCAGCTATATTTCTTGTGAAGGAAGCAAATTTAGTTGCCCCTTTTTTCATGTATAATATTTCATGGCAAGTTTGTCTGGGGAGACTCGTGACAAGAAGTGAATTTTGGAGCCTTATTATTTTTAAATTTAAGCCCTTGGTAGATCGGGGGCAGGGGTACACCACCCCGGCTGTTTTAGCCTTGCTATGAGCCTGACTATATTTGTATAATAGTAGAAGTAGTAGTAGTAGAAGTAGTGTCGAGTGACCTAGCTGACTCATGTCTGGTATCAGAGTTATCAGGTCGCACCCAAACAAAGTTCAGGGCCTCTAATGACTGTGACTTAACTACTGTTTTTTAGTTAGCCGGGACCGACAGATTTAACGTGTCCTCCGAAACACGGGAGTGACTTCAGTAAATATTTTCGGTTAGATGGGGATCGAACTCAAGACTTTTGGGTCAGCAAGCGAGTGCTACCCCACTAGGGTACGCTATGTTTTTTTTTCACAAGGGGAAGTTAGGTACAGTTGTGGTCTGACGAGTTGATCCCTGGTTTTTCAGTGCGGGAGCGGGCGGCGGCAGTAGGAAGCCAACTGCGCATGCTCTATTTATGCTTCATTCCTGATTTGAGAACTACGGCCAGAGACAAACAGGTTTTCTGCGCTTCAAGTCTAGGCTAATGTCATTACAATGCACAGTAGCAGAGAGTTGGAAGAGAAGGGAATGAATCGGCCAGGGAGCAACTCGTCAGACCACAACAGTACATAAGACCTTGTTTTGCACACCAAAGAAGAGGAATTAACTGGAAGAAACGTTTTATAAAAAAAGTAGAGCCTTCAATAAATATTAAATTAGGAGGACAGGTAGTTTGTGAAAACGATGTCAATGGTTATTATTTTAGTGAAAGACTATTATTCTGTGAATAAATGCAGATTACAATCCACCAACTCTAAGCTCACATACCTTGGAAGGTTTAAAATTCCTCCGGCCGCCATTATCTCTGGAGCTATCTCTGCTACTATCCCTGTTGCTCTCTCTTCCTGTGCTGCTGTCTCCAGGCCTAAATCCCCCTCTCCTGGAGGACTGACTGGAAGGACTGGAGCTGGAACTGGACTGGAATCGCCTGGAGGATGAAGACTGAGCCGGCTGATCGCTGTAGACAGACACCGTTGCCAATTCATCGCTTGCTTTCGATTGTTGAGGACGGAAACGAGTGTTGCCCGTCAACCTGTAGATTGACAGAGGTCAGTGACAGTAACCACATTTTCATCAAGGTCTGAGTGATTGATTTCAGGGGGCTGAAGATGTGTTGAAGAGATATTCCGGGATTTGAGAGTTTCAAACATTAAGAAGAAATATCAATGATTGAGTTCCTGGGAGCCTTCTCATTTACCGGTAAATGTAACCGATGGCGTCTGATTGGTCTACTCAAACTTATAGGCGTTAAAAAATTTGAATAGACCAGTCACATGCCACAGGTAACATTTACCGGTAGAGCTCCCATGATTTCAAATATTCATTAGTTATTTTGTTGAATTTAAGTTCTTTAATTTTCAAATGGTATAGAAAACGCCCACAACTATAAAAGTGGGAATATACTTATTTTTTATATACTGTATATAAAATGTATATACTGTATTTGGAATATACTAAACATTAATATATACTGTATTTTTTAGGAGGTTTGCATCAATTCTATCACTGTCAGTCCTTTGACCTCAACAGTGTCTAGTAACACACTTGGCTTTGTGTTCCATTAAAAAAATTACTTTGAAAAGTGATTAAGAAGTGGTTTAAATATAAACTAATTACTGACATTGATTTTAAAAGTATTTTTTTCTAAGTGATTTTTATGATTATTCCTCTACCTAGAAGTGAAATTCCTTATTGTGAAATGATACTTTGTTTTCTTATGATACCTAATTCGTTCATAAGAACAAAAATCGTTGTTTGAAAATTTGGAAAAGTGGAAATTGCCTAATTATAATGCAATAAGTTGGATATTCAACAAAAACTGTTCATCTATGCTTCATATAAGTTCTCAAAAATTCTTTCAGTGAATAATATAATTTTGTGTTCTTTATTTAGCTTCTATAAAGCTGATAATTAATTTGTTACTTCCGACTACTAATACTATATTGAAATGTTCTTTAGTTGTAATTAATTTGCAGTTCTTCATTAAGCTGTTCTTTAGCTAATAATTAATTTGTTACTTCCGACTACTAATACTATATTGAAATGTTCTTTAGTTGTAAATTTATTTCTTAAAAATAAACTATCTATCTATCAATCTATCTAGCTATGCTTCCTTTCAGATCAAAATTGAACACCTCACCACAACTAATTCAAATTGTAATACTGTAGGCCTATTGTGAAAACTAGTAAATAGAAATATTTTATAATATAATTTGTTGTTCAGACTCGACTTGTTTTATACTTCATAACTCGAGTCTTCAAGAAGTTATCTACAAAAAAGATGGTCTTTTCCTTTGTAATATAAAATTAATATTTCACTGTTATTTATAGCTACAAGTAGGTTTTGATTCCCCCCCCCCCCGCAATTCAGTAGATATTTTAAATGTATTATTGAATAATAATTATTCTGATTTGACACAACAGCATTATTATCAATAATGACACTACAATCATGAAGAAATTTATTAGGAATACTGCGTGATCTTGACAAATATATTTCTCATCAAAAAAATGTTTGGACATAACTTTGAAACTGTACAAAAAATTGAACAATTAACAATAAATTCGTAAAATTTAATTAAAGATGTGAAATAATAAACTTTATATGGAGTATATTTCCCAGCTTTTTCGCATTATGTATTGTGCTCTATTGAATACAGATCTTTTCTTTAGAACCTGTATGACTAAAAGGAAGTAAGAAAGGGAGAAAGAAATAAAGAAGGAAAGAGAGGGAGAATGAAAGAGAGAAAGGAAGAATGAAAGAAAGAGAGATAGAAAGAAAGAAAGAATGAAAGAGAGAAAGAGAGATAGAAAGAAAGAAAGAATGAAAGAGAGAAAGAAACATAAAAAGAAAGAAAGGGAGAAAGAAACATAAAAAGAAAAAAAGGAAGAAAGAAAGAAAGAGAAAAAGAGAGAAAGAAAAAAAAGGAAGAAAGAAAGAGAGAAAAAAGAAAGAAAGAGAAAAAGAAAGAAAGAAAAAAATAAAGAAAGAAATAATGAAAGGAAGAAAGAAATAAAGAGAGAAATGAATATAGAAACAGGGAAAGAAAGAAGGAGAGAAATAAAGAAAGGAAGAAAGAGAGAAACAAAGAAAGAAAGAAAAAAGAGAGAAAGAGAGGAAGAAATAAATAAAGAAAGAAAGAAAGAATGAAAGAAAGAAATAAAACAAGAACTAGGAATGAAAGAAAGAAAGAAAGAATGAAAGAAGAAATGAAAGAAAGAAAGAAAGAGAGAAAGAAAGAAAGGAAGAAAGAAAGAAAGGAAGAAAGAAAGAAAGGAAGGAAGAAAGAAAGAAAGACTGAATGAAAGAATAAATGAAAGAAAGTAAGAATGAAAGATATAAAAAAAGAATGATGAAAGAAAGAAAAAAAGAAATAAAGAAAGAAGGAATGAAAGAAAGAAAGAAAGAAAGAAAGAATAATAGATAGAAAGAAAGAAAAAAGAGAGAAAGAAGAAAGAACGAAATAATGAAAGAAAGAAAGAAAAAAGAGAGAAAGAAAGGAAGAAGGTAAGAAAGAAAGAAAGGGAGAAGGAAAGAAAGAAAGGAAAAAAGAGAGAAAGTGAGAAAGATAAAGAGAAAAGAGGAAAGAAAGAAAGAAAGAATCAAAGAAAGAACAAAAGAAAGAATGAATGAAAGAAAGAAAGAGAGAAATAATGAACGGAATAAAGAGAGAAACAAAGAAAGAAACAAAAAAGATAGAGAGAAAGGAAGAAATAAAGAAAGGAAGGAAGAAAGAAAGAAAGACTGAATGAAAGAATGAATGAAAGAAAGAATGAAAGATATAAAAAAGAAAGAATGATGAAAGAAATGAAAAAAGAAATAAAGAAAGAAGGAATGAAAGAAAGAAAGAATGAAAGAAAGAAAGAATGAAAGAATTAAAGAAAGAAAGAGAGAAAGAAAGAAAAATAGATAGAAAGAAAGAAAAAAGAGAGAAAGAAAGAACGAAATAATGAAAAAAAGAAAGAAAAAAGAGAGAAAGAAAGGAAGAAGGTAAGAAAGAAAGAAAGGAAGAAGGAAAGAAAGAAAGGAAGAAAGACAGAAAGTGAGAAAGATAAAGAGAAAGAAGGAAAGAAAAAAGAGAGAAAGAAAGAAATAATGAAAGAAAGAAAGAGAGAGAGGAGGAAAAAAGAAAGAAAGGAAGATAGAAAGAAAGGAAGAAAGATAGCTACAGCTTTAATATCTTGTAGATTGATTCCCGTATGATTTATCACTTTACATCAATAATATCAACCCACTATTCAGGAGTGGAATTTTTATGACCACCATCAATTTCATTTAATTGAAGTACTCAATTTTTTATTGTTATGAATCATAACTAAATTATTATTTATGACTTCGTGACAACAGGATTTAGATATGCTACTTGAAGAATTTATTTATAGATATTAATGAATGCTTGTTGGGATTTATTTTAAAACTCAACAATAAATCAACAGAGACAAAGAAGAGATTACTGTAGTACTTGCCTATGATAATTTAATCAACTAAAAATGATGTGTAGATTCATTTAAATTTTTTATAGATTACTCACTGTCATAAGAAGCATCTAAAAATTGCTTTTATCTGACAAAAATTAATAAGTATTAGTTACCCTGATCCAAAGCTGAATTTCCACTACATTGAAGGTCATTCGGATGAATAATTGAATAATGAATATTCATCCAGGAATGAATTTTGCAAAGGTGTTAAGATTTTATCCAACATAAAGCATGAATGATGAGATCCAAGTAAGGTGGTTGGCTTTAAATGATGTTATATTTGATGATTAACGTGGGATATTAGTTAGATGTGATTAATTATTATGGAGGCTGTTCATTTCAACCTTGAAATGCAATTGTATGGATTGTAATGTGGATGTAATTGTAAGCAGTACCTTGATGAATAATTGTGAGTTATTGTCATTCACCAATGTCAATCTACTCAATACACAAAATTCACTACAGAAATAAAATATGACAACATAAAGCAGCATGCAAAAGATGTTTCAAACACCTTCATAACAAAAGAAAAATATGATATGATAAAAATGAATACTTAAAAAATTTACATGCATTTGGGTATCAGAATGGCATTTATTAATAATTAGATCAGCCTTTTACATTTGGAATTAATAAATTAATTTTACATTATTTAGAATCAATGTTGAGATTTTTGTAACAAGCAAGCAGTTGAAGTCTTTGATCATTGGAATCATGCAATACAACACGAAAATATTTCTTTATCATTTTTTTAAATGTATTTATTCATTACAAAAACATAAAGCAAAAATACAAGGGACTATTAAAACAGGCCTTGAAGATGAAATTCAATAACTCGAAAACGTTCGGACAAATGTGAGTACATTTATTATACATTCACAATTTAAAACTGCCTGCAAGTCGTTAAATTTATAAGAAAAAGTTAATATTAACAACGCAGATCGTCATGGAACAGGAAATCGAAGAATTTAAAACATTAATTTATAATAGTGTGAAAAATTTGATTTATTGAGACTATATTTTACTTTATAAATACAAATTATGTATTCTGTAGTACAGTTATCACATTGAACATCAATGTTTTTGCATGATTATTCTTACCGAAGTTCTTTTAGCTAGTCACCATGTTATTGGAATTCTATCTTGAGTTTTTTCCATCAAAATATCTATGTAAGAAAAAGGAGCCTTAAAATTCAGTATGCTCTGTTCATTTGTAGCAGTTAACAACTTATCTGATCTTTTTGGTCCGTAATAATAATACATAATAATAAAACATAATTTTATACCAAACATAATTTTAAATTATATTAAATAATAAATTCCATGAACATAGCTTGAGGTTTCCTCAGCTCAAGGGAGCAGTGAAAACCATTCACTCAAAAGGCTTTTAAGTTTACAATTAGTTCAAAGGAGACTTAAAGGTAGATTCATGAACCATTCATCATGGAAAATTATATAAATACTTGAGTGGAATTAATTGTATTCAAAATGGAAGTCCAGTCACAATTTATATGATAATTTTTTTTTTCTAAATCTTCAGACTCAGGTTTTTTCAAGTGATAATTATTACAAAGAATGTGAAGGTTTTCTCATGTGATTATCACAGAAAACCTGAAGTCCTGATTGAAATGTGAAATTTTGGTCTTTGATCAATTTTGTTTGGAAATGATTGGAAAATTTGTATTTTTCAGGAAGTTATTACAGGGAAACGAAATTTTCAATAAAAATGTGAATATTCAAGTCTTCAATAACAGAATATTAAGTTATTTATCAATCAATTATTAATTCATACATATTTTTACATACAAATTGGAAGCGGAGAACCAAGAACAAGCTTCTAGTCCAAAACTGTTTCTTCCAATACTTTCAACGGTATAGTTTATTAGAATCTTCCATGTTAGATCTATAAATCTTTCAAATAGATTAAAGTGATAGATCAATTTACTAGAGTAGGCTTTCAGTCGTGTCTGAGGCTGATTACATCAATGCGAAATGGCCATACTCAAATATGGCATGGTTTGCATAATTTTGATCACAGAATCTGATAGAGGGTGAACCAGAGAGTAAAATGGCGCCAAAATCTCAAAATTGGTAAAATTGGTGACGTGTTTTGAAACTGGACTACTTGTGTGAGTGTTCAAGTTCACTAGAAAAGTATTTCTAATAATTATTTATTTTAAAATATCAAGTGGAAAGCTAATAAATAGAACTACGACATCAATTCACTATATTCTTATTCATATTTGCAAACTTCAACTTATTCCTGTGTTCTACAAAAAAGAACCTGCGTCGCTCCACCGAAACTGCGTCCCTTTTTGCGCCAGACTTAATCCTGGCATCAACTACGCATGCGCAAAGTGACAATTCCACTCAATTGCGCCCACAGGACTCCCAAAAGTGCACTATCACGTCTCTGGCTCCCAAAATCTTGCCTCAGAAATTATACATATGCGTGTATATATCACATACACACACATTGTTTATATATCTATATTCTGACGTACAAATGAAAGTTTTCATATATATCATATACACAAACATTGTTTGTATATCTATGTAGTTGTGACAAGAAGCTGAAATAGTAAGTTAGAGAGAGATGGAAGAGAAAGAAGGGATTGAAATATATATAGCACATTCACACACATTGTTTGTATATCTATATACTTGTGACAGGAAGCAAAATAGTAAGAGTGAGAGGGAGCCTAAAACCAGAGTTTATCTATGTGGATCCCCTGAGAGCAATAAAGAAAGAGAATAGAGAGATTATATCTGAGTCTAGATGGCATTCGTCAGCTCAATTTCATCAAGAAGCTCATCTAGCTAGATTGGGGCTCACTCAGGATGACAAATTTGCTTCTGTTATCTGTATTCATTGTGTTTTTCATCAACTATCTTGATTAATTCTGGTTAAAATTGAGGTTTCTGTGAAATTAAGTCAACTATCTTGATTATTTCGGGTGGAAGTTGAGGTTACTGTGAAATTGAGGAATTGTTACAGCAGGTAGTAAATAAGAACTGAAATTGATGTTCAAGACACTAGTAGTTTGTTATGTTATCCTTCTAAAGCAATTGAGATTATCATATTCATGGAATAACTGATAAATTTGTTCCACTGACCTCCAATCAATAGAAAATATTGAATAGTTTGAGTTGGAATCAATAATTTCTTTGTTTTTTCTGTAAGATTGAAGAGTCCAGATAAATTTTAGTAGATGAAAAACCATTTTTTTTCAAATGTATCAAAATTAGACATTATTAAACACAATTTTTTATATTTCATGTTCTTATTGCATTTTCATCATTCGAAATTATTAAGGAGTAACCTGTTGTCTTCATGAATAAATAAAAAAATGAATAAGTTCTGAAATGAACTACTAAACTAATCACTGAAATTAAATGTCATGTTAAAAATACCCACCAGCCTTTTTAGACTGGATTTCAATATTGAAAATCGAATAATCACACTCAAAAAAAGCTGAATGTTCTGACAATTCAAACACAATACCAGCTATTGTTCTTACACATATAAAAGAACAAAAAAAAGAAGGAAACAGTACCATACAGCACAGGAAATTTTTCCTATGGAAAAATAACAAGAAATAAAAACGCTTGGATGTTTTCTCGCACTGTAGAATAGTCATTCTTTTAGCAAAGGACGCATTCCAAGTTTGAGGTTATGTAAAGCTCATCTTCAGGGCTCATTATACGCCTGTAGTCCAATATTAATCCAACTTGGGAAATGGATAATTAAAACAATGATGGAAAATCAGAAAAAAGCATCTTTGGGAACACATTTCGATCTCATGTAGCCTGCTCCTCAGCTTCAAGGCTTGACATAATCTTGGAAAATAAATAATAACAAAAACTAAAATATCTAATGAATTCTATTGAAGAAACTTGGAAAAGTGATTCCATGCAAATCTTCATGCTGATGAAAATAATAATAACTTCTGATCCAAAACCATCAAACAAAATAAATCCACATCCAGCACTCACTTGAAAGAAGGTTTAGCTGGCTGTTGGTTATGACGGTTCTTCTTGTATCCGCTAGAGTGCGTCGTAGTTGTGACAGGGGGAGCGGGAGGAGCATCCTCATATTGGTCATCTTCATTCTCTGCCACATCGATTTCGTCTCTAACCACTTTGTTGCGATTGAAACGGTTGTTGCTCTTAAATGGCGGCGAATTTCCAACTGCAGGTCGACGAGACTGTCTGATCAAGTTACCACTGGGTGGCGAATTGAAGAGGGCTTCCAGAGGCAGGGCTGACTCTTCTTGGAGGGTAGCGGCCGGAGTGGGCTCCAGTCTGCAATAAAAGTCAAGTAGATGTCACTGAGAGGTTATATGGAGATCAAATGAAGGCCATACAGGGGTAGAGGTCACTAAAGAGTCATACAGAGGTTAGATGAAGGTCAAATGGAAGTCAAGGTCTTATATAAGTCGAATTGGAAATGACTAAAAAGTCATAATCTCTAAAGAGTCATACAGAGGTCAGATGAAGGTCACATGGAAGTCAAGGTTTTATATAAGTCAAATTGAAAATTGAATTGAATAACAATGAAATCAGATGAAGGTCATATGGTAGAGGAGGGAAAAAATGTGATCATTGTAGAGGTTAAAGTGGAAATGTTGGTGCATAATATATTATGGAAAAAAGGTGGCAGGGCAGACTCTTAGTCTGTAACAGAAGTAATTCAGAGGTTAATGAGAGATTGTATAGAGGTCACTGGGAGTTTGAATAGAGGTCACTGAAAGGTCATGTATGAGTGAAATGGAGGTCATCATGAAAGTCATGAAGTGGAAATGAATGGAGCGAAATAACTTCGAAAAAAGCATCTTTAGTGGGAGAATAAAGAACTGGTCTGCAATAAAGGTCATGTATTGAAATGAGGATTGTATATATTTCTTCAGTTTATTTCAAGAGTCCCTCGAGGATATAGACACTGAAGGAACGTTCTTAATTATGCTACTTTACTACTTATTACTTCCATGAAAATATAAATCCAAGGTTCAGTTTTGTCAAATTCTTCTCCACTCAATATTCTGAATCTTCTTATCCCAAATCCTTATTTTCAATTCAATCTTTATTATTATTTATTCAATTCAATGTATTTTGTTTCCACACAGGAGAATAAGAACCCTATAATCATAATACTACAGTATCAATTATTATTTGTAAGTCTGTTTAGAAATGAAGAAATTTCAATTTGAATGTGAATATAATAGAGGTCATTTAGAGGTCACAAAAAGGTTGAATAGAGGTCAATGGAAGGTCATGTACAAGTGAAATGGAGGTCATCATGAAAGTCATAAAGTGGAAATAAATACACCCACTTCAGTCGGGTATAAGAATAAGAATAAATTGATTTAATAAAATATTGTGTTTATACTTCTAAATTTGTTGATTTTCACAAGAAATATACATTAATATTACATTAGAAAAACAGGGTTTCAACCTCACCTTGTATTAGCCCTTGGCTGAGACGGAGCAGCCGTCTTTAAAATCCTCGACTGTTGTTGTGATGCAGGAGAAGGCTTTGGCTTCTTGTTATGGTGCTGCTGATAGATGTGGGAAGTGCTGTGCAGTATCTGGGCGTATTTTCCGTTGATGTACGTTCCCAATACGCTGGTTTCGTGCACTGTAGTCAGGCCATCCTTGACAATGGTTCCGCCCATGCTGGTCACCAATCCAGTCGGGTGTATGCTGTCAGCGTTGCTGTGCCGAGGGGTCGATGAGGAGCGGTGGTGTTTGGCTGCCTTGGAGTTGGGCGTGCGGAGGTCAATAACCTGAGGAGAAAGAAGAGAAGGTTAGGAAATAAATTTATAGATAGATAAAGGATG
This sequence comes from Conomelus anceps, assembly GCA_948455865.1. Classification (NCBI taxonomy): domain Eukaryota; kingdom Metazoa; phylum Arthropoda; class Insecta; order Hemiptera; family Delphacidae; genus Conomelus; species Conomelus anceps. The sequence continues at coordinate 14,347,198 of OX418227.1, read as the reverse complement.
ATAATAATAAAAATAATAATAATAATAATAATAATAATAATAATAATAATAATAATAATAATAATAATAATAATAATAATAACAATAATATTAATAATAATAATAATAAAAATAAAAATAAATATAATAATAATAATAATGATAAATGATAAAAAAGGATGACTTTTATTGGTGGGGAAACCCTTACCGTACAGTAAAAACAGAAAGGAGAAAAAGAGAGTAAGAGAAGAAGGAAGATAAGAGCCAAAAACAACGAGAGTGGCCAGGAGAGTGAAATAGAGCACACTTGGGAAATTTCGTCATACTTGCAAAGACCAGAGATGTTACGCATCAATTTTCCACTTCTGCCCTCTCAAGCTTTTCCACTTTCCACGCTTTTCCTCTTTCGTGAGACTTATTGATTCCTCCATGCTCCACTCCATACTCCATACTTTACTTTGAAGATGAATGGCTGGCACATACAAAAGATGAAAATCCCCAAAAAAAATGGACAAGAAGGAAGCGAAAAAGGAGGAGAAGAGAAAGAAGAAGGAGGAGGAGAGGAGGAGGAGGAGGAGAAGAGAAAGAAGAAGGAGGAGGAGAGGAGGAGGAGGAGGAAGAGGAGAAGGGAGGCGGAGAAGGAAGAGAGGAGGAGTGGAAGGAGAAGGAGGAGGAGGAGGATGAGTCGGAGGAGGTGGAGAAGGAGGAGGAGATTTGGAGAAAGAGGAAAACATCAATGAAAGTAGTAGATGGAATATGAAATGGAATTTGAGAAGGAACTGAATGAAGAGTAGGAGAAAAAGTAAAGAAGATGAAAAAGGAGAACGAGAAGAACGTGAAGAACGAGAAGGAGGAGATGGAGGAGGAGAACGAGGAGAAGGAAGAGAAGTAGAATGATGAGGAGGAGAGAGAGTTAAAGAATGAGAGCAAGTAGATAAAAAAGGAGAAAAGAGCAAGAGCAGAATGCTAAGAGGAGTGGTAGAGTATAAGAAAGTGAAGGAGTAGAAAAAGAAGGAGGTAAAATGAAGGGGAAGAATCAGAAAAAGGAGAAAAACATTAAGAGAAAATTGTAGATAGGATGTGATGTGGAGTTTGATGAGAAATTCAATGAAGAGTGGAAGGAGAGTAGAAAGAGAAGGAAGAAGAGGAGGAAGTGGAGGAAGAGGAGGAAGAGGAGGAAGAGGAGGAAGAGGAGGAAGAGGAGGAAGAGGAGGAAGAGGAGGAAGAGGAGGAAGAGGAGGAAGAGGAGGAAGAGGAGGAAGAGGAGGAAGAGGAGGAAGAGGAGGAAGAGGAGGAAGAGGAGGAAGAGGAGGAAGAGGAGGAAGAGGAGGAAGAGGAGGAAGAGGAGGAAGAGGAGGAAGAGGAGGAAGAGGAGGAAGAGGAGGAAGAGGAGGAAGAGGAGGAAGAGGAGGAAGAGGAGGAAGAGGAGGAAGAGGAGGAAGAGGAGGAAGAGGAGGAAGAGGAGGAAGAGGAGGAAGAGGAGGAAGAGGAGGAAGAGGAGGAAGAGGAGGAAGAGGAGGAAGAGGAGGAAGAGGAGGAAGAGGAGGAAGAGGAGGAAGAGGAGGAAGAGGAGGAAGAGGAGGAAGAGGAGGAAGAGGAGGAAGAGGAGGAAGAGGAGGAAGAGGAGGAAGAGGAGGAAGAGGAGGAAGAGGAGGAAGAGGAGGAAGAGGAGGAAGAGGAGGAAGAGGAGGAAGAGGAGGAAGAGGAGGAAGATGAGGAAGAGGAGGAAGAGGAGGAAGAGGAGGAAGAGGAGGAAGAGGAGGAAGAGGAGGAAGAGGAGGAAGAGGAGGAAGAGGAGGAAGAGGAGGAAGAGGAGGAAGAGGAGGAAGAGGAGGAAGAGGAGGAAGAGGAGGAAGAGGAGGAAGAGGAGGAAGAGGAGGAAGAGGAGGAAGAGGAGGAAGAGGAGGAAGAGGAGGAAGAGGAGGAAGAGGAGGAAGAGGAGGAAGAGGAGGAAGAGGAGGAAGAGGAGGAAGATGATGAAGAGGAGGTGGTGTATGAGCATAAAGAGGAGGTGGTGGAGGAGGATAAAGAGGTGGTTGCGGAGGAGAACAAGGAGGAGGAGGAGAAGGAGAAGAAGAATAAGATGGAAGAGTCGAAAAGTAAGAGCAAGAAGAAGAAGAAGAAAAGTGGAGAAAAGAGCACGAACAAAAGGTTAGGAGTATGCGACGGTGAAGAAGTAGGAAAGAATGAAGGAAAAGAAGAAGAACAGAAAGAATAGAAAGAAATAGAGCAGAAAAAAGAACTGGAAGACGTTGGCAGCTGAAAAGGCGGACTCTAAGAAGGTGTAGTAGGAGAAGAAAAATAAAGAATATGGTGGAGCAGAAGAAGAATAGTGAAGAAGAAGAAGGAGGTGGGGAAGAAGAAGAAGAAAAGAAGAAAAAAGGTAAAAGAGAAGAAGAAACGAGAAAAATCATCGCAATCTCAAACGATTTCTTTCTTTTTTCCATCTACCGTTCGACTTTCGACAGTTTGTTCTCCTGTTTTCTCATAGCATGAAATATATCGACATACAAAAGAAAGGCTGCTACAATCTTTCTAGTGGAGAGGAAGAGGTTAGGAGGGAAAAGAGGGAAGATTTTTGATCGGAAATTTGTTCAACAACAAAATATTACTAACTTGATAGATTTATTGAGCAGGATTTGAGTAATCTTCGAGTTGTTTGGTTTAAAAAATGTTAGATCACTTCTCATGCGATTGTATTGTTTGTACAGAGAAAATGAAACATTGGAATGTTTCACCCCTTACTGCATTACGTCCTCTATTTTATCAGAAGAAACAAATTTATGGGGAAAATTTCTTATGCAATTCAACAATAAATGACAAACAAAAGAATGGGCAACTGTTTATAATTTTTTGAGTTTTTTTGCTGATTTATTTTTTCAAATTATGGGAAAACAGTTGGAAATATAATAACAAATATTCTTAGTAGTGGCGATGGAGATATTGTGAAAGATAAAAATACTTGAAGTTGTCACAACAAAATTTATTAAAAACCGTGAGATACTAGTTTCGGTTGTTACACCAACTGCACTTTAGTTTTTGTTTGTTTGAGATTGATAATAGTGTACCACATTTATTAAAAACCGTGAGATACTAGTTTCGGTTGTTACACCAACTGCACTTTAGTTTTAGTTTGTTTGAGATTGATAGTTGTGTAACAACCGAAACTAGTATCTCACGTTTACTAATAAATATGGTTGTGACGACTGCAAGTCTTTTTATTCATAATAGCAAACAATTTTTTAATAATATATCCTCATAAATACCTAAATTTTTATTGAAATAGAGCAATATTCACAAAAGTAGATAATAGATTTCTGGATAATAGATAACTAGATAATAGAGCTGGTAATGGTGATGTTGAGTAGAAAATTAATAATGTATTTTTTTATTGCTGATGATGCCCACATGAGCCTGAAGACTTGTGCGTGGGTAATGAGGTGAATGGGTGAATGATGAGAAACATTCACGGCTGAATGAGATTCGAACCCAAGGCTGCAGGAAACGAAGCCAGCTAGAGCCTCATCTTATCTCAGACAAGCGCTCCAACCAACTGCGCTACCAGAGTCGCCAAATTATCAATTATTATCAATTTATCAATAATGTAGTATTGCTTGTTCCTCCCTTTTAAATTTTTCTTGAAATACAGCAATACTCACATAATAAACAACCAAAAATGTATAATTGATTACTAGATAATAATATAATTGGTTATTGTAATCTATATATATAAAAATGAATGTCTGTCTGTATGTATGTATGTATGTATGTATGTATGTATGTTCCCTATAGACTCCAAAACTACTTGACAGATCGGCATGAAACTTTGGGAATATGTTGTATGAATATTGGGGATGGTTTCTGACCATGAATTTTAATAGGGGAGCTAATAATTATTATTAATTAAACCATTTTATAGACCTAACCTACTGAACTTGCCAGCCAAACAGCTTAGAGGAACAGCTGATATAAGTCAAAAGTTTTTAATCATATGGCAAGCCCCTTAGTGGCGTTATTTACGCTGTCTTTGAACAGCAAAAGACTTTGCACTTTGCATGTAGGCTACAGTGCAGTCGGAGCCTTGAAATATGTAGGAAACATACGACTGGGTATGATGAAATGTAATTATGCCAGGTTGATGACATCTGTTAACCAATGCAGCTAGAAATTTGAAATGCAGCCTCAGCGGGAGGTGGCGAATAATTAAATAAAAAACCTAGCTTCTACCCTTATAGTCATAGGAGGTTTAAATTTGAAATGTTTCTTCATTCAGAGGAGGTGATTAAGAGAACAACGAAGCCTCTATGATCAGCTGGGAGAGCCCTAGGACTTACTTCTTTCCTAATTTGAAATGTAACCTCAGCGGGAGGTGGCGAATAATAAAATCAAGGAGAATTTTTATGAGAATGCAGCAACGCGCGTTGGGCCAGCTAGTGTTGAATAAAAATAACAGAATAAATGACTGTCTTCAAAAATACCGTTTCAATAACGACTACAAGAGACAATACATTTCAAATTATGCTTGCATTCATCTTACTGGAAAATATCACTTATTTTCCGACTTTATAATACCTGCTTTTCATCTCGTCAAACGTTTTTCTCTTTATTTTTCAGGAAAAAAATGTTTTTCACAAAATTCAAAAGAAAGCTCTTTATTGTTCTCCACTCGTTTCTTTTCAGGGGAAATCTGTACGGAACAAACAATAAAACGGAATATCATCATTGGATAATAGCTCCTGTTTTATTTCCTCTTTCAACTCTTTTTGTCATATTTTTCTCTTCTTCCATTCCAGTTTCGTTTCCTTTCTTTCTCGCTCTTTTTCTTTTTCTCTTCCTCTTGTTTTCTATCCCTTTCTCACCATCAGCATTTCTTCAAAATTTAAAGTAACTTGACATAATAGAGGATGTCATCATGCCGGGTAGCCTTTATCTTGTATAAAAATTGACATTACAAAAAGGAGTTATGATGTAATAACAATTACATTTCAAATAACTGAGATTGTGTTAATTTTTATTCAACTTTATACTAGCAAGAAAATGTTTAAATTCAAGTTTTGAGTGATTGAAATGAGACAAATTATGCTTTAGCTCTACTGTTCAATGTAAATGCACCTGATACTTAGACCGCATCTAATTTTTTTCAGAATTTTAAAGGGCAGTTGCACAAAAAAAATTAAATTTGACCACCGTAAGATGACGTCATTTGACGGAGTCAGTGCAACGACTTCTTTATTGAGTTCCGTAAGATGATGTCATCTTACAGTGGTTGAATTTAATTTTCTTTTGTGCAACTGGCCAAAAACGTTTTATCAACCACTCAAACAACCATCACTATCACTTTCATTACCATCATCTAAAACTACAAAAAGATGTAAAATAACAGAAAAAACTAAGAAATAATTAAAACAACAGAAGGTATTAAGAAGTTGCCTTATTGTGGCTTGAAGGGAATTATTTAGTTTTGTTCATCTCAAATACAAAAAATTCAAATCAATTCTGTTGCTTTCTAAACGTGTTGAATGATGGTTTGGACGCAGGAAGTAGTTCAGAGGTGTGCTAGATAGTATACACACTCACCTGTGCAATCAGACCCTGTGTAAAGGTGAAAGTGGACTGTTAAGCATGGAGCTTCAGAATTTGTTTCAGTGAGCTTGGCATAGATACAAATCTGTTAGCTCAGTGAGGAAAGTAATAGCAACCTACCAAACCTTCACGTTTGCGTAGTATGCTCTGCAGTTGAAATCAGCTATAATTCTTGAAAAAGTAGTGGAATTGAAGACAAAACTGATCTCATAAGTTTCATCAATCATTACTTTTATCACTATCAAACTATCATTATTTGTTTGTCTGACTTAAAGAGTTTGTCTGAGATTGATAATGGAGTAACATCCGAAATTAGTATCTCCATATTTTTAATAAATGTTGTTGTGACAATCTCTTCTTATTATTCATCATCATAACAAATTACCATCACACCTCAAACTCCAAAAATGTGGTAAATTATCAGAAAAAACGAAGAAATTTTAAATCAATAAAAGATAACTTAAATATTTCATAGTATTTGAAGAAAAAAGCTCACCTTATAAGTTTCATCAACCACCTCAGACGGCTGCCTGGAAAGGAAATCGTACTCTGCTTCAGCATCCAGGTTGTTTCCAGAGATGGCCGGCTCCTCTTTGCTGGAGGACAGCACCTGGACTTTGCTGGAGACGGCCTTGGGAGATGTCTTGACCTGGACAACTGAGGAAACCTTGGGCTGGACCTCCTCCACTTTGCTGGAGACAATGTTCACCTGGCTGGAGAAAGCTGGAGCTGGAGCTGAGATATTTTCTTCAACTTTGCTGAATACCACCACAGATGGCTGGGTTTTTGCTGTTGTAAGGGTATCTGCCGCTACCTGTGAATAATTGAAAAACATAATTAGTAAAATACATACTTGTTTACTCACTTGTTTCACTCACAGAGGAAGAAGAAGAGGAAAAGAAATAGGAGGAGGAAGAGGAGGAGGAGAAGGAGGAGAAAGAGAGGAATGGGAGATAGGAAGGGGTTGGTAAATGCTAATCGTTCATAAATAATCACTTTTCCCATTTTCATAGTGAACAATAAGCTCACAAATTTTTAGTAACTTAAGGGAAGTGACAGCCGTGAGCTGTGATAGCAGGTATCTGTTCAGTTACATAAAGATATGCTACAAACTCCTGGGCCCTCTTTGTAAGGGTGACCGATTTGATTGGTCAGCAAGCCAGACTCTGATTTCTGCTAAAAATCACTTTGTGGTGGTTCGGAACCCACTTAAAACTGTGGGTCCAGTTCTCAATCACAATTATTCAACTCCTTACCCATGCACACGTCTTGGACCTTTGTGGGCTCCGAAAAAAATCAATGCAATGTAGAGTTGGAACCGCATTTGAGCCAACTACTGTTTCTTTGATTGAATTTTAAGAGAGGAGGAAAAAGAAGAGGATAAAGAGGAGAAGTAGGTGGAGAAGGAGAAGTGGAAGGACGAGAATGATGAGGAGAAGGAGAAGTGGTAGGAAGAGAAGGAGGAAGACGAAGAGGGAGAGGGAAGAAGGAAGAAGAAGGAGGAGAAGGAGAAGAAGAAGGAGAAGCAGGATGAAGAGAAGGAGAATGAGGAGAACGATGAGGAGGAGGAAGAGAAGAGAAAGAAATAGAGAAGACAAAAGAAACTATTGAATTGAATTTGTAGATAGGTTATTATAAGTTTGTAAGGAAAGGAGGAGGAGGAGGAGGAGGAAAATGAAGAAGAGAAGAAGGAGGAGAAGGAGAAGGAGGAGAAAAAAGAAAATGGATTAGGAATTTAAATTAAATTTGAAGATAGGTTATTAGGAATTTGTACAGGAGTAGAAGGATGAGGAGAAATAAGAAAAAAAAGGAGAAGAGGTGGAGGAGGAAGAGGAAAAGGTGAATGAATAGGGAAAGAAAGAGGAGGTGAAAAAGAATAAATAAGAAAAATGAAAAGAAGAACAATAAATAGAAAGAGGCTATCAAATGTATGGAGGTTAGAGAGGATTAAGTTAGTAGAAAGGAGGAGGGGGAGGAAGAGGTGGAGGAGGAGGAGGAGGAGGAGGTGGAGGAGGAGGAGGAGGAGGAGGTGGAGGAGGAGGAGAAGGAGGAAGTGGTGGAGCAGGAGGAGGAGGAGATGGAGGAGGAGGAAGAGGTAGTGGAGGAGGAGGAGGAGAAGGAGGAGGAGGAGGAGTAGGAGAAGGATGAGTAAAAGAAGGATGATGAGAAGGAGGATGAGGTGACGGAGGAGGATGAGGGGAATAAAAAGTAAAAGAAGATGAAAAAGAAGAGAAATAAAAAAAATAACGATAAGAAAAAACCTATCAAATTGAATTCTTAGATAGGTTATTACACATTCTAAAAATCCAGATTGAATTAAATCGGGCAAATTTCTAGTTGATATGAATCAATGACATAATTTTCTCACCTTGGGTGTGATCGAAGCCGGACCTCCTACCACTTCCACCACTGACGATACGATGCTGGCTTTTGCGACACCCTGTGTCTTCAGGTTCACCACAGAACTGGCAGCTTTTTTCGAAATTGTTGTCTTCTCTTTCTTTTCATCGACTGCTTTCTTTTGTTCTGACGATTTGGCGGACGCAGCGAGCGTCTTACTCGGTTTGATTTCCGCGGGTTTAGTGTCCGCTGGCGTGGGGGGAGGCTTCGTGTCGATGGGGGTACTCGTCGGGGAAGGAGTTGGTGCAGCCGGTGACGAGACGCTTTCTTTCACTTCTGTGAACAGAAATGGTTGAAAAAATGTTTCTTTATGGAATATTATTAATAGGGAAACAAAAAAAACAATAAAATAATGTATTATTCAATGATATTGATAGAAATAAAGTATAGAAATAAGATCATTTAATTGAGGCATAGTCAAAAGTATAATTAAAAGTCTTGTGATTTCCTCGAAGTGGATTGAATTTTATTCATTTCTGATACGAAAAAGCCTACATCAATTGTGTTGCTTCCCAAACGTCTCTGTCGAGTGATACGTGTCCTTCTCCTTCTTCTCCTCCTTCTCCTCCTTGGACACAGGAAGTAGTTCTCAGGGGTGTGCTAGATAGTGTACACACTCACCTGTGCAGCCAGACCCTGTGTAAAGGTGGGACTGATCTGTTTAGGCATAGAGCTTCAGCATTTTTTTCTTGGTCAGCTTGACTTAGATACAACTCTGTTAGGTCAGTGAGGAAAGTAATTACGAACGACCACACTCCTTGTTTGTGTATTACGCTCTATGAAATGAAGTATTACGTTGGAGTCTGAAGAGTCACCTACAGTCGATATCGGCATCTGTAATATTCTGATGGGAATTTCTGAACAATATTCAGACTACATTGGGCTCAGTCCCAAAAGATATTATAAAGTCTTACTACTCAGTGAAACCATTCACCGCCCCAAATTCAAAGATTTATGTAGCTTTTGGGAAACATATTTCAAAACTACAACAACTAAACCGTAATTTCACAAAATTTGAAGATTTTAATCGTCTTCATCATCCTAGATTCTCAACAAACATCCAAACTGTTCATTGCCCCAAATTAAAAAGATTTATGCAACTTTGGGACAACATATTTCAAAACTACACCGTAATAATATTTCTCCCGGGAAAAACAATAGATCACTCACCTAGCCTTAGTGAGCAACAATTATCTGGTGGAAAGTTTCGTGAAAGAAACTTCTAACCACTTTCTTTTGTCTATAAATTTGGAAGTTGCACATAAACAACTACCACAGCTATTAATTATGAGAAACTTTTCTGCTGATAATTCCCGAATAATACTTCCTTAGTCCATTGATTCCCGCTGGGATGCTTCAAAGGAAATAGATGGGAAATTTTTGGTGCTTTTTTATAGTAGTTGGCAGCACTGTTCAGTTTTGGAGGGAAGCTATCGAGGATACTTTATCAGAACGGGAGCGCCGATTCACGTAAACAAAGCAATTCGTTTGCTCTCGAAAATACCATTCTCATTTTCTCTCTCAGGGTTCCCCAGAATCGAGGGGGGAGCTATGCCCCCCCCCCTCCAAAACCCTCGCAAACCGATTTCTCTTTTGTAATCCGGATGTCATTGAATGAAATGAATGCCACGATATCAAGATGGCGCCAGTGGAATTGCCTCAAATCTGAAATTTACTTGCATTTGTCTGCACGAAATCATGAGATGTTCTTTGGAAGAATAAATATTGTGTGTCAACAGCGAAATGATCAATTTTTCCATTATTTAGGGAAGATAAGTTGGAATAATATCTGTAAGATCCAGTAAAGTTGAGGTTTTTTAAGATTAATTATAAGAAAACTTTATTTTTCATTGAAATATTATTCATATTTCTGATATAAATTTCAATTTTTTTTTCGGAGTTTGAAGCCCACATAGGTCAGAGACCTGTGCGTGGGTAATGAGTTGGATGATGGTGATTGATGAGCTGGACCTACAGTTCTAGGTGGGTTCCGAACCACCGGGAAGTGATTTTACAGGAGAGAACAGTGTCGTTTTTGCTGGCCAATCCAATTGTTCACCTTTAGAAAGATGGCCCCTGAGTTTCGTAGCTTATCTCTGATTGAACAGATACCTGCTATGGCAATCGGCTATCACTTCCCGAAACATATCAACAATTGATAGTAATATCATAAGAATATATCAGGAAGGGGGAAATATGCTGCAAAAATATATCAATAATAATAGTAAAATTTATGTGAATGTGGTAAAAATAAAAATGATTGCAAACAGACGATAAAAAATTGGCGTTTGGCATTTATTGGTGGGGAGAAGCCTTCATTCAGTTAGTTCCACATCGTTTTTTGAACCATGAGGATCATGGTAAACCTACTATTTCAGGTGGGTTCCGGATACATCATTAAAACATTGATAGCCACATCACATTAAAGGTTCATAAATTCTATTGTATGAATTAAGTTTTTAATTCTCCAAAGAAACGTTCACCTGGAAGAATAAAGAATTTTTGGCTAATGTAAAACATTATTCTGAAAAACATCCGGGCTATTGGTGCTATTTTATTGTGCAAGAAATTATGAACAATGTCTCATTTGTGAGATCTTAATGATATTAACTACGGAAATGACAAACAAAGAGATACAATTACATGAAATGGCGAAGTTTGGAAAAAGATTCGTCCATTCTTGACACTCAACCAGAGAGTAACAATATTTTTAGTAAAAAAATTATAGTTTTTCAATTTTTAAATTTATTCATATGACACATAAAACCAGCAATAAATTGTATGAATTCTAGTGCTATAGAAGTTTCGTTTTACAAGTGCGAGCTACAGAGGTCAACTATTTATGACTCCTAACAGAAGAATTTGTCATTTCACAAGTCACTAAAGTTCAAAAGTCACAAAACCCACGCGTTTCTGGTCCGTTTCACTTGCCAGACCCAAGAAAATCCACAAAATTCAAATTCGTGATGACAGAAATCGCATCTCAGCATTTCCAATCTCCATCCCGTGTTGTACTAGCAGGACAGATGAATATTTCTCTGAGATGTGAAAAACGGATATTACGATCTGTTGACAAGCGACAAGAATTTTTCGTTTCACAGAGAATGGAGGATGACAGCTTGAAGGACTGAGAAAACGAAGGAGAAGGTGAAAGAGAAGAACGGATAAAGAAGGAGAGTAGACCGATTGAAGATAAGCGAAGAAATGTAGCAGAAAGCGATGACTTAGGACAAGTCCGTTGAGGGAAAAGCTCGTTTTGCCAACTTGATGTCAAAAAATAGAACGAAGAGAGTGAGTAGTTGAAAGAAAAGAGAACGAGTGAGGGAGGAGAACAGGGCAGGAAATGGGGAAGAGGGAAAAAGAGAGGAGGCTGTAAGGGTTGATTTCTGAGACGAGATAAAGACCAGACACGGCAGTGATGACAAGAAGATTGTACAAAGACGAGATGACAAGAAGACCTCTCCTCCTCTCCTCCAAATGATAATAGTCTAGATAATATTCTTGATTATTGCGCTACATCTTCACATTATTTGTTTTGTTTTCGTATCACATTCCGAGTTTCATACTCTGTTTCCACGCTCATGTAGAAACTGTATCTGATTGCAAGATATAATTATAGCGTACTGTGTTAGTACTAGCTGACGTGGAGTAAAGTAAACTAAAGTATGGTATACTTGGGTAAGGAATTATTGTGGTAATTGATATTTGTGATTTTCATTGTATTTTTCCTCCTCCTCCTCCTCCTTCTCCTCCTCATCCTCCTCCTCCTCCTCATCCTCCTCCTCCTCATCCACCTCTTCCTTATCATCCTTCTCTTTTTCTTCTACACCTGCCTTTTCTTTTACCTTCTCATGTCTTCCCTTTCACCTGTCTTCCCCTTTCACCTGTCTTCCCCTTTCACCTGTCTTCCCCTTTACCTGTCTTCTCCTCATTCTCCTCCTTCTCCCCCTTCTCCTCCTTCTCCTTCTCCTCCTTCTCCTCCTTCTCCTCCTTCTCCTCCTTCTCCTCCTTCTCCTCCTTCTCCTTCTTCGCCTCCTTCGCCTCCTCTCCTCCTTCTCCTCCTTCTCCTCCTTCTCCTCCTTCTCCTCCTTCTCCTCCTTCTCCTCTTTCTCCTCCTTCTCCTCCTTCTCTTTCATCTCTTCCTTTCCCTTTCACTTCGTATTCTCCTCCTTCTTACTTCTCCTACACTGCATCTCCTCCAGTCTCCTTCACCTTCTTTTCTTTCTCTTTTCTATTTTTCTTCTTCTCCTTCTTCAAATGCTGCGAAGGGAAGAGGATGAGTAGGAAACAAGAACAAACGCAGGAAAGTGTGTGAGAAAGAAAGCTACAGAAAAATAAATGTACAGAAGGGCGAAAATAAAGAAAGAAGTAAGGCAGTGAAAGAGTGAGGAAAGTAGAGAAAAGAACTGGACTAAAGTAGGGAACGAGGTAAAGGGGGATGAAAGATAGACAAAAGTATGTGTGTGTGTGTGTGTGTGTGTGTGTGAGAGAGAGGAAGAGCCAAGCAGAAGAGAAGCGAGGGAGAGTGATAGAGAGAAAACGAGTAGTGAGTTTGAAATAAAGAGACTGAGAGAGATAATTTTCCCTTCTAAATAGGGGGGACTTAGCCAGCGGGCAATCTTGGTGTACTTGAGGGACTTAACTGCGTTTCATGGCTAGATCTTTGTTTTTAAGCACCGGGCAAATCCACATTTAGAGCATGGACTTAACTCTAGCCTGGGGTGGCTCACTCTCTCAGACACACGTCTCACGTCTCATGACATTAGTCTACGTGACACTAGAACTGATCTCACGCTCATGAAGCCTCTCATGACCTTGCAACTCCATTTGCAAAGTCTCTTCGTATAAACAATTCAAATTATTAGTGTCTGAATGAATTTTATGACTGGTTTTAGTAGAATTTAATGCTGAATCCCTATTTTTACATTGTTTACTTTATTGAAGAAGCCAATAATAATGTTTAGAGTGCTCAAAAACATCACAGTATATGTCATAATGCATTATTCGACAATAAACTTGAACATAACAATGTAATGAAGATTTAAAATAGTTTTTAACACTAGACAGATAATTCAAATTTATTGGTGACACCCACTATGCAGGATCATCGAGAAAGAATACCCGAATTTTAAAAAAATCACTATTCCGACTAGAATAAACATATAGGAATTGTTATAGTCATAAAACAAAGGTAAAGAGTGGAAGATTATGCTGCACTAAAAATTAATTCTAATGCCAGATGGAACGCCGCTGTATTACAAAATTAACGTACGCATAACACTCAATGCCAAGTTTCCGAATATTTTGATTGGTAAAGGTGGCTCAATTTCTTGGCCGCCAAGAAGCCCAGACCTCAATTCGATGGACTTATTTTTGTGAAGATACATTAAGAGCATTGTTTATGGTGAAAAGGTTCATAACGTAGTGCATCTCAGAGAAAGGATTACTGCTGCTATGGCAACTGTAACTCCAGAAATGCTCAGAAATAGACTATCAACTCGATTTTTTCCGTGCAACTAATGGAGCACTTATTCTAATTCTAAGTATGTAAAATAAACTCCCAGCCTTTACCTTTGTTTTAAGACCATAAATAATTTTATATCTACTCCAGCTCCTCCTACTTCTTATCCTTCTTCATCAACTACTTTTTCTCTTCCTATTCCTTCTTTTCCTCCTCGTTTACCTGTAGTCTCCTTGTTCTCTTCAGCCCTCTACTCCTTTAATCGTCTACTCCATCCACTCCTACTCCTCCTCCTCTTTCACCTCCCATTTCTCTTTCATTTCATGATTTTTCGTTTTCGTTGTCGTTTTCGTTTTTGCTTTTGCTTTCAATTTCGCTTTCGTTTCAATTTTAATTTTCTTTTTCTTTTTCTCTATCTCTATCTCTATCTCTATCTCTATCTCTATCTCTATCTCTATCTCTATCTCTATCTCTATCTCTATCTCTATCTCTATCTCTATCTCTATCTCTATATCTATCTCTATCTCTATCTTTTTCTTTTTCTTTTTCTTTTTCTTTTTCTTTTTCTTTTTCTTTTTCTTTTTCTTTTTCTTTTTCTTTTTCTTTTTCTTTTTCTTTTTCTTTTTCTTTTTCTTTTTCTTTTTCTTTTTCTTTTTTTTTTCTTTTTCTTTTTCTTTTCTTTTCTTTTCTTTTTCTTTTTCTTCTCGTTTTCCTTTTCCTTTTCCTTTTCCGTTTCATTTTTTCTTATTTTTTCTTATTTTCCATTTATTTTTCTTTTCTTTTTCTTTTCCTATCTCCGCCTTCCCTTCCATGCCTCTGTCACATCTTTTTCTCCTTCTCTCGTCTCCTCCACCTGCCGCCTTTTCCTGTCTCCTCTTCTGTCCTTTTTCTCCTTCATCTCCTCTTCTACTCCATCCACTACGCCCACTTCTCCTTCTCCTCTCCATCTTATTCTGCTCACGAATCTCTCTAAGCATAGTTTGTTTTCTTGCTACATACAATGCGCCTTGCGACTGGCACATACACTCCACAAATCCTAGTTAGATTAATTAAAGTGGAGCAGGACTGAGAGCTCCAAATCTCGAGATTAGCGCTCACTTACCGTTGCAAATCTTCACTGCAAACTATCTTAAATTATAACTACGCTAATATCTCTTGGAGTTATGCATGCGTTTGAATAATTTGAGTTATATAGTTGTCCATTGTTGTCTAAAAATTACCCTTGCAGTTGTTATGCTTTGAGTTATGCTAGTAACTTTTTGTTGATTTATTTACTCTCCTCCTTTCAGAGACACAGCTTTAGGTCAAAATGAAGTGAGTCGTTACGTTTGGCTTGATTAAATCTCTCATTACTTCAATTACTTGGATTGTCATCACGTAAAATAAACATAAATACTTGAATTATTATTTTTGAAAATGACGAAAACGTTTTTTATGAATATTTTTTTTAGTTCATGAGAGCGCGTTTATACTACTAAATTCTTAGTACAGCTCGAAAGAAGAAACGAGTTCTGGAAATATTCTACATGTACCAAAATTTTCCAAATTATATTTAGAAAACAGAAAATAAATTGAAATTTATAAAAAAAAATTAAAATTAAATCAATCAATTACAAAATCAACTTATCTTCAAATATGTGTTTCCCTATAGGAAAACCTGTTTGGGAACACTTCAATAAATAATAATTTTCTTTTTGGAGGATGAAGCCCACATAGGTCTGAGATCTATGCGTGGGTAATGAGTTGGATGATGGTGATTGATGAGTTGGACCTACAGTTCTAGGTGGGTTCCGAACCACCGGGAAGTGATTTTACAGCAGAGAGCGTGTCTTTTTTGCTGGCCAATAGATTATCTCTATGGAGTGGTTGCTGCTTTTCTCCTTATTAGTTATATTCATTTGATTTTGGCTATCGTTTTTAATGAAATACTTAGGTGCTGTTTACTAGTATTTCACAAATTGAAATTGATTTGTAACTTTTTACAATGATTTTGAAATAATATCACTTGTTTTATCTATTTATAGGGTAAACCTTATACTTAGTATATTTTCAAATCAATTTAGAAAAAAGTCATTTGCGTTATCTATTTGTAAGATGATTTTTTAAATATTTCTCCTAAATGAATGACGTGACGTTATTTCTCTTGCTGTGAGTGGAATTTAATATTTCTTCGAGATATGCTTGTCTTTGTCTGGATAATTTAAGTTGTAAAGTTGCTCCTTGTCTAAAAAAACTCCCTTTACTGTTGTTTTATGAAAGTAAATATGTACTTCATCCATATCGATTCCGAAAGTGCATTATAAACAAAAATATTTTTTCATTTATTTCCCTACTGCCTTTCAGAGACCCAGCTTTGGGTTTGAATGAGAGCTGGTTTTGAATGTGATGGACCACAATCTGGGAGCGATTGAAGTGAGTGCGGTTTTGTCGGCCTGACGAGGCGGTCAACGTGTTAATAATTAATTAAGAAAATGAATTAGGCTCACCTGGAGCTGCAGCCTGAGTCTGTGGCGAAAATATCATCAAAGTATTTCCGATGGTAGTGGTGAAGTCCAAAAATCCATAAACGGTTTGAGTAACAAGTGGGGTCTGCCCTCCTGCATCGATGGAGCTCTGCAATTGAACTGTAGATGCCGCGTTTGCATCCACATAAACCGGTCCTTGGCATAGCACTGATGTTGGGGTAACTGAAACACAGGAAAAAAGAGGAAAATGTAATAATGAAACATAAAAAAAGGAAAAATGTAATACTGGAACACAAAAAAAATTAAAATGTAATAATGAAACACAAAGAAAGAGAAAAATGTTGTAATGAAACAAAAAAAAGAGAAAAATGTGATAATGAAACACAAAAAAATAAGAAAAAATTTAATAGTGGAATACAAAAGAAGGAAATTGTAATAGTGAATCACAGAAAGAAATAAATATGTAATAATGAAACAAAAAAAATTAGAAAAAAAGGTAATAATGAAACAAAAAAGAAAAAATGTAATAATGAAACAAAAAAAGAAAAAAATTAATAATGAAACACGAAAAATAAGAAAAATGTAATAATGAAACACAAAAAAAGAAAAAAAATGTAATAATGGAACACAAAAAAATATAAAAATGTAATCATGAAACACAAAAAAATATAAAAATGTAATCATGAAACACAAAAAAGAAACAATGTAATAATGAAACGAAAAAAGAGAAGATGTAATAATGAAACACAAAAAAATAGAAAATTTAATAGTGAAACACAAAAAAAAGGAAAAAATGTAATAATGAAACAAAAAAATAAGAGAAAATGTAGTTATAAAACACAAAAAAGAAGAAAATATGAAAAAATGGAACACAAAAAAATTAGAAAAAATGTTATTATGAAACAAAGAAAAGAAAAAATGTAATAATGAAACACAAGAGAAATAGAACATTTAATAGTGAAAAACAAAAAAGAGAAAAATGTAATAATGAAACACAAACAAATGTAACAATGAAACAAAAAAATAGGAAAAAATTTAATAATGAAACACAAGAAAAATAGAACATTTAATAGTGAAAAACAAAAAAGAGAAAAATATAATAATGAAACACAAACAAATGTAACAATGAAACAAAAAATAGGAAAAAATTTAATAATGAAACCAAAAAAAGAAGAAAAAATGCAATAATGGAACACAAAAAAATAATAATGTAATCATGAAACTTAAAAAAAGAAAAAATGTAATAATGAAACACAAAAAGAATAAATGTATGAATGAAATACAAAAAATATTATAATGAAACACAAAACATATGTAATAATAAAACACAAAAATTTAATGATAGAATACAAAAAATAAGAAAAACATTGTAAATGGAAGGTAAAAATGATTGAAGAAGTGAAGAATTTTGTAAAAAAACAAGATTACAGGAACTTAAGAAGAGAAAAAAATGCCATAATGAAATTTATAAAAAATTAGGAAAAGATTAAATAGCTGGATAACTAGAACAAAACGAAATAAATAGGCTAGTGATTTGTTTAAATAGTGTGCAAATAAGCTCTTTGCAGCAAGAGAGGAATGCAGCTCGTGCGAAATAGTTTTTGAGTGCAGCAAAGCTACTTTCAACACGAGTTACACATCAAATTATTTAAAACTCATGAGTAAGGTATATCTTTAAATTCATTTTTCCCATTGAAATATCCTTGAAACGTAGATTCTATAAATCCAGATCCATCACTTTAATCCTTGTGTACCAGAACATTACTAGGAATTGCTGCTAATTTAGAAATTCAAACCCGTCTTTCAAGATTAGGGACAGTTCCACTTTTTTGCAAAGCTAACCTTCATTCTATCACGATTGGCACGATACCAGAGTGTGAACAAACAACAGTGAATAGTGAGTCGATCACGGCTCTTTCGACTCGTCCGAACTGTGTCGAGCTGACACGAACCAACATTCGAACACCGGTAATTTAATTTAATCAGAGCAGTTACAAGAAAATAATATGTGACAAGACTGTCATGTGATGGACACACACACACCTTGAGCATTAAGTAGTCTAATCTAGGCTCATTCACACTACTCAATGCTCCATTTATTTCTTCCTCTTCTTCTTTTCTTCTTCTTTTCTTCTTCTTTTCTTCTTCTTCTTCTTCTTCTTCTGCTCCTTCTTCTGCTCCTTCTCCTTCATCATCCCCTTCTTATTCTTGTCCTCGTTCTTCATCTCATTTTTTTTCATTTCTTCTTCTAAATCACTTCCTTACTCTCAAACTACTTCTTGCTTCTTTTACTTCTCCCTTTTCTCTTTTTCTTTTTTCTCTTCTTGTTCTTTTTCTCTATTTTTGACCTTTCTCTTCATCATTTTCTAACTATCCTTCCCAATCTACTCCTCTTTCTCCGTTATCATAAATTATTATCATCTACCATTCTTTCTTCTTATTTTTTGTTACCTGCTCTCTCTCTATATTATTTGTTATTCATTGTATTTTTTTTTGCTAATTTCTTCTTCTCCTTCACCTTTTTTCAATTCAATTCAATTCAACTGTACTGTACTGTACTGTACTGTACTCTACTACTCTACTCTACTCTACTCTACTCTACTCTACTCTACTCTACTCTACTCTACTCTACTCTACTCTACTCTACTCTACTCTACTCTACTCTACTCTACTCTACTCTACTCTACTCTACTCTACTCTACTCTACTCTACTCTACTCTACTCTATTCTCTATTCTATATTCTATATTCTCTTCTCTTCTCTTCTCTTCTCTTCTCTTCTCTTCTCTTCTCTTCTATTCTATTCTATTCTATTCTATTCTATTCTATTCTATTCTATTCTATTCTATTCTATTCTATTCTATTCTATTCTATTCTATTCTATTCTATTCTATTCTATTCTATTCTATTCTATTCTATTCTATTCTATTCTATTCTATTCTATTCTATTCTATTCTATTCTATTCTATTCTATTTCTCAGATCCTATCTTTCATTCTTTCTCATCTATGACATCAAGAATTTCTTGTGTAAAATCCATAAAAAAATTATCTATTATTGCATTAATCATATCTCATCTATTCCACCAATTCAATCCTTTCTTTTCTAAAATCATTGTACCTCACTGGTGAATCTCAAGTTGCTTATACAACACTTATATATTATAATACAATAGTTGTACAATGTACATTGTAAATTTCCGCAAACATAGTCTTCTGAATCTGAGAGCCATACCCCCAGTTTCTCTTGAGCCCCTCCGGCTCTTGAAGGAGCACTCGTTAAGAGACACAGAATAAACGTTCATAGATAATAATAATAATAATAATTTTTTTTTTTTTATTTAGGCGTTTTGCCATTCTGACATGTACATGAGCATGAACTATTGGCTAAAACCACCTCCAAATCTAGAGTCCGCCTGGAACTGTTTATCACATTACTTCAGAAAGGCCTCTCATTCCTTATATAATATAATAATATATATAAATATATATATATATTTTATAATTATATAATAATAATAATAATAATGATAATACGGAAATGTAGGAGAAGAAACAATAAAGACAGAATGTTAATAATTCATACTATAATAAGTAGTAAATACGGCCCTCAGTCTTTCTCTTCTTCTTCCTTGTCTTCTTTTCGTACCTTCTTCTTCTTCCACTTAATTTTTCTTTCTAAGGAAGTTTGTTGTGCATATTCAATGATTTTTGTGTCATGATCGCATTCCTGTTATCCTTCACCAAGGATCACAATCCTACTGCACCAATTATTTATCCACAACTACGAAACAACTGCTTGCAATAATCATCTCATTGAACCAGTTGAGAACTGTAACAGCTTTGTCCTTACTTGTCACCTGCTGATGTTCAATTATTGTGCACTACGTGAGAAGAGCCGACATTGGCAGCTGGTGGACCTAGGCTTAACAGCTAGTTCAACACATTCACTTTGAAAATAATGTTGTCTGCTTGTGAAGGACCTTGTAGCTAACAAAAAAACACGAGTTTGTTAGATAGATCGTATCAGGTTGGTGTGAACACGGTGATTGTAGTGTGGAGAAAAAGAGAAGAAAAAGGAGAAGATGGAAAGAAAAAAAGAGGATTAAGAAAATATGTATTTGGATGAACGGGAGGCGTAAATAAGATGTAAGATAGAGGCAATAATTAAATTTGTAAATAACGTGACAGTATTAGGTGAGAAAAGTGAAGGGGAGAATGAGGAAAAGATAATAAGGAAAAGGAGTAGAAGAAGTTGAAGAGGAAGATGATGGAGAAGAAGGAGAAGACGAAGAAGAGGGAGAATATAAGGAAGAGGAAGAATAAGGAAGAAGGGAGAGAAGAGGAAGAAGAGGAAGAAGAGGAAGAAGAGGAAGAAGAGGAAGAAGAGGAGGAGAGGAGAAAGGGGAAGAAGAGGAAGAAGAGGAAGAAGAGGAAGAAGAGGAAGGAGAGGAAGAAGAAGAAGAAGTGGAAGAGGAGGAAGAAGAGGAAGAAGAGGAAGAAGAGGAAGAAGAGGAAGAAGAGGAAGAAGAGGAAGAAGAGGAAGAAGAGGAAAAAGAGGAGGAGAGGAGAAAGGGGAAGAAGAGGAAGAAGAGGGGGAGAGGAGAAAGAGCAAGAAGAGGAAGAAGAGGAAGGAGAGGAAGAAGAAGAAGAAGTGGAAGAAGAGGAAGAAGAGGAAGAAGAGGAAGAAGAGGAAGAAGAGGAAGAAGAGGAAGAAGAGGAAGAAGTGGAAGAGGAGGAAGAAGAGGAAGAAGAGGAAGAAGAGGAAGAAGAGGAAGAAGAGGAAGAAGAGGAAGAAGTCAAAGAAGAGGAAGAAGAGGAAGAAGAGGAAGAAGAGGAAGAAGTGGAAGAAGAGGAAGAAGAGGAAGAAGAGGAAGAAGAGAAAGAAGAGGAAGAAGAGGAAGAAGAGGAAGAAGAGGAAGAAGAGGAAGAAGAGGAAGAAGAGGAAGAAGAGGAAGAAGTCAAAGAAGTCAAAGAAGAGGAAGAAGTCAAAGAAGAGGAAGAAGAGGAAGAAGAGGAAGAAGAGGAAGAAGAGGAAGAAGAGGAAGAAGAGGAAGAAGAGGAAGAAGAGGAAGAAGAGGATGAAGAGGAAGAAGAGGGAGAATATGAAGAAGAGGAAGAAGAGGAAGAAGAGGTAGAAGAGGTAGAAGAGGTAGAAGAGAACGGAGAGAAAAAGTGGAAGAAGTGAAGAAGAGGTAGAATATGAAGAAGAACGAGCAGAGGAAGAATATGGAGAAAAGGAAAAAGAGGGAGTATATGTAGAAGAAGAGAGGAAAAGAAGAAGAGAATTAGGGGAAGAAGAACAACAGCAATAGAAAGTAGTAGGTAGGAGATGAAGAGGAGCATGAGAAAGATGAAAAGAAGAAGAAGAAGTAGAAGTTGTAGTTGGTGAAGGAGAAGGATAAAAGGAAAAATAAGAAGAGAGAAAAAGGGGGGATGATGAAGAGAGCAAGACAAAAAGTGGGTAGAAAGAGGTGGTGTTTGAGGAGGTAAAGAGGTAGAAGAAAAATTATATAAACAAGATGAAGAAGGAAACGAAGAAGATGAAAAAGAAAAAGAAAAGTAAAGAAGAACAAGAAGAAGGAGGAGAAGAAGAAGAAGAAGAAGAAGAAGAAGAAGAAGAAGAAGAAGAAGAAAAAGAAGAAGAAGAAGAAGAAGAAGAAGAAGAAGAAGAAGAAGAAGAAGAAGAAGAAGTAGAAGTAGTAGTTGTAGAAGAAGAAATGAAGAAGACAAAAGTTATGAAATTGGAAGTATGTTTGCATATTGTTGAGCATGATTGTTAGGAAAATGGAGAAAGGAAATACAAACAATAACAGAAAATAGAGATAGAAAGAGAGGAGAACAGAAAGAAAGGAAGAGAGGAAGTAAGAGAATCTTGACACATGATTATCGTGCTCCTCCCAAATGAATTAATAGCACATTCATGGAGATGGGATGGGTGAGAGCCGTGAGCAGGATCATGACCCACACAATGAGCCATGAGCCTTCTCATCAGTCTCAGATAGGAGAAAATGAAGAAGAAGAACACTCCTTTCAATCACGAAAACAATGTAAGTTTACAGACTACCTTCAAGATAGACACGAGTTTGCATTGAAGTGTTTATGAAAATTAGGCAATTATTCGAGGACTCGAAGTGAAACGGGGTTAGAAATTGATGGGAATTTTGAAAATATTGAATCAATGATAGTGTTACATAAATCGCAATAAGTGTTCAAAGAGTGGGTAAATTTTGTCCAAACTTCGCCGTTTCATGTAGCCATTGGTCTAAATAATTATCATTCATTCAACAAATTAGATTCTAATTTATTCTAGCTCCAAATTAGATTCTAATTTTATTCTAACTCCAAATTAGATTTTAATTTGATTCTAACTCCAAATTAAATTCTAATTCGATTCTAACTCCAAATTAGATTCAGTGGAAAAGAGTGGGTGGATTTTGTCCCAACTTCGCCGTTTAATGTAGCCTTTGCTCTAAATTAGATTATCATTGATTCTCCAAATTAGATTCTAATTTGATTCTAACACCAAATTATATTCTAATTTGATTCTAACTCCAAATTAGATTCTAATTTGATTCTAACTCCATATCAGATTCTTATTTGATTACAACTCCAAATTAGATTCTAATTCCAAGTTAGATTCTTATTTGATTCTGAATTCAAGTTAGATTCTTATTTGATTCTAATTCCATATCAGATTCTTATTTGATTACAACTCCAAATTAGATTCTAATTCCAAGTTAGATTCTTTTTTGATTCTAACTTCAAGTTAGATTCTTATTTGATTCTAACTACAAATTAGATTCTAATTTGATTCTTACTCCAAATTAGATTCTTATTTGATTCTAACTATAAATTGGATTCTTCACTTATTTATTTATTGTTACAGTCAAAATACAACTAATTGTAAAGAAATTACAGGCTTTTAGCCCAAAACTGTCTCTATTACTAAATTTTTAAAAGAGACCAAATATTTGTAAGCATAGGTTATGTTTAAGTTGTGATTAAAATACAACTTGAATATTTTGGAAAACACAATTACAAAGTTAAGTTTGAATGATGAAGGCCTTTGATTCTATCTAATACTCTCTAAGATATTTCTGAATTTTTTTAATTGAGTCAATGAATTTAGACTACATTATCAAAAAAAGTTGATTCAATTTCAATTTTTAACAGCTGATGATTAAAAAATTTCTATTTAGATCAGATAACTTTCTAATTCAATTGACAGATGTCTTGTATTCTCATCATTAATAATATTGTTTAGATTATGAGGTGTTATCTAATATAATTTGACAACGATTAGGCTTTTAAATATCCTTTAAATGCAAGCGAATTTTGAAAATCCTCACACATACATCACTGGGCATTCTTTGAAGTAAGATCCATGCAAATTTTCATAGAATTTGGTTCACGCGTTTAGCCATAAATGCGTTACAAACAGACAGACATACAACTAAATGCGAAACGGACGACTTGAAGAGAAACCTCTCTTCGCTCGGTCAATATTATTTATTATCTAATGTAAACTCGTCCGATCTTTGCCGTAGTATCGGATTTTAAAGCTCATCAAATTCACAACCAAACATCAAATTTCATTCTATTCAAAACACAAAGTCAATAATTATTGTGGCTGTAGTCTTTGGTAATCATTAAAACTACAGAGATTCATGAAAACATGAAACTTTGTCGTCAAACTGTCATTAACAATGTTTCATTATCGATAAACTCTGTTTATGCATCAATTACTTCTGCTGTATTACAAAAGCCGGCCCTTTAAAACGCTCTACAAACTGCCCTCTGTAAAAGGACAACATGGGCAATAGGATTACAGCAAGCCATAAAAATGAGATGAGAAAATTTATCCCGTCATAAGAACTGACAAGAGCTAATTTTCTTGCCCAAAGCCATACGATGATGAGGTTGAGGTCATTCACAGCTTACAAAGTTTTTGTACTATAAAAATTAAATGCATGTGGCTTTTTTTTGGAGGGTAGTCCCTTAAGAGGGTAGTTCAACCACGCCGCTTGAGCCATGTTATTGGAAACATAGGGCACCTACGATATTTTAAACGTTCCGAACCACCGGGAAGTGATTTCAACAGTAAAGAAAAGAGGCTATTTGGCTTGTCAATCAAATCGGTCACCCTTGCAAAAAGGGGGCCCTTTGGGGTAGCTCCACCTCCCCTCTTCAGTCATGTTATAAAGAACATGACGGACCTAGAATTTTAGGTGGGTTCCGAACCACCGGGAAGTGATTCTCACAGCAGAGAACAGAGTAAGGTCTACTGTACACAGAACTTACTAGTAAATATTATTATCAGTTGTGCTGAAAGACATATGCACAATTTAACGCCTTTGATTTCTATAATAGCTATTTGTGTAACTAGAGTGCAAAATAGCGTTTTTCTGCATCGAGAAAAACAGTTTTTTTCATGAGCCGAAGGCGAGTGAAAAAAGTTTCTCGAGTGCAGAAACAATACTTTGCACTTGTATTACACATGGAATTTTTCCTACCAGAATGTATAAAGTAATTTAAACAGAATAAAACAGGACATACATAACCTGACAATTCCTCACATAACCTATTTTCGAATCAAATAGATTTCAACAACAACAACTACAACAACTATTTCGCAGCTGAAGCAGAGTAGCCAACCTATTTTTGAATGCAGAATAGGGAACCTGCGTATTACATGCTCACTATTTTATGTTGTTAGGTTGCAAATCTGGAGTGCGGAAAAGTATTTTCCCGCACTGGAATTTACTTTCCCGCACTGGTGCAGGAATAGACTATTTTGCATGCTACAGTTAGTGCAAAAATGGACACTTTTTCGGGCCACTGTAGGAAAACATCGTTTCATGCTTTCACAACATATGCGCGATTCAACAAAGTTGCATACCAACCTCTCTACTAACCTTGCAATTCAACTGCTTTGGTTTCTACATACATCATAATATTTCCTCACCAATTCACAAGGACTTAGGCAGTTCTTGAAAAAGAGTATTGTTTTTTCTTGTTCTTGTTAACATATCTTATTATAAATCAGGCTCAATTTTTCTCTATGTTTTTTCAATAATTCGACGGTTTAAAACGAAAGAAAAGATTTAACACAATCAAAAACGAAAACGTCAACGCTACACTATAAAATAAAGTCGATAAATTAGCTAAGCATCAGCCTATGTGATATTTTTCGAATTTAGTTTGTATTCGAAATGAAGGAGCTGTCCAATGTTTTGATTTTCACAAGGCACAACTATCCTACAGCCTATCCTACATATGGTGTAGGTTATAGGTATAGGCAATCTGTTCTGCATCATAATTATTATTAGACGTAAAACTCCCAAAGTGGAAGACGCTGAGGAAAGATGGTTCATTTTTTGGACTTTTTCTTCTTGTTTGCCCACCAGCTTTTCATTTGTTGAGCTAATTTAGCTTTTCTCTCTTCACTCCATTTTGTTCCAACTCTTGGAGGTTTTTTCTCTGGTATAATTTCCCATTTATAAAGTTTTATTCTGAAGTTTTATCAATTATTGTTATATTGGACTCCCAAATTCCAAAATCAATAACGATCTCAATTGGACTATGAAGAGACAACACATGCTACCAAGTCTAGAATCTTCCTTTCAAGTACTAGAGAACAGACGGACGGACAGACAACGGCACGATTTCAATAAGGCCCTGTCGGGCTCTTAATAATATCTATGACTTTATAGCTCCGTTCTTCTCCTTCTCCTGTCTTTCTCATTTTTTTTTCTTTTGTCCATATCACTGCAACAATGTCAACCAATTATTCATGACGCTTATCCAAGACTGTGACGCTTGGTGAACGCCTGTACGGTTACAAATGCTTGACAATTGATGATTAACAGCTAACCATGCTGCTACCGCTAGTGCATACCACCATGATTTATGTGTATTCTCACACACACTCTCTCACACTCTCTTTCTCTCTCTTGTCTCTCACTCTCTCTATTTTGCAAAGCACAGCATAATTAACAGTCTGTCCGCCTGTCAGCTGTTGTGGCTTGAAACCCCTAAATTATTAAGGGGGGTACGGGAGGATCCACCCTCTGAGAGGAGGGTTCACACCCCTTGAGTCCATCTTGATATGTGAGTGGGTGGCGTGAGCTAGAAAGGATTGTAACAATAAATAATAATAAACGTGCGGCTTTTATTGGTTGGGGAGACCCTTACGGGTAAGTTCTACCTCACCGTTTGAGCCATGTTATGGGGAACATGGTGGACCTACAATTATTTTACGTGGGCTCCGAACCACGGGGTAAGTGATAATAAAGCTTGTTACATCAAGTCGTTGAAGTTACGGAGCTGCAGGCAGTGGAACTGTAGCTTGCTCTATATCTAGTTGTCAGATTAGTTCTTTAACTGTGATTAAAATAATATTTTTTGTATATAATCATTATTATTCTTTTTATCCATGGTACTGTATTAAATATTGAGCTAATTTCTCATAAATTTTCTACTTTTTCCCAGATTTCCTTACATCTTAATTTTCAAGCAAAAAATTGTCATTTAAAAGAAAGGAAATACACTGGAGCAGCATGAATACCAACATTCAACTGTATGTTTTTGATTTTGCGATGGTGAATACTATCATAAATTGATGCTCCCCTGTTCAAGCTCCCTTAGACTTAAAATTCCGATTCTAGTTCCTAGACCATCACAAGAGCATGTCCTCAAATCAAGAAAGATTACATTTTAGATTAAAATTGAAAAAAAAATTCTGTTAAAATTAAATTGATGAATTACAAGGAGTGACATACATCTTATAAAGCATCACGAGCGAATCTTGAACAGTGAAGCATAGGAAAGTGATAGCCGTGAGCTGTAGCAGGTATCTGTCCAGTCAGATAAGGATAAGTTACGAGCTACTGGGCCCTCCTTGTAAGGGTTAATTGCTATAAAAGGAATTCAAAATTAATAAATTCTGTTTATGTATATTTGTCAGTTTATTCAATTGTCAGTCACTTCAAACTAACTTGTGAGATACGAGCCGATATGGCCAAGTTGAAAATGAATGCTGCTGTACAGAAAGGTCTCCATGGTCTAGTGGTTAAGGGCGCTCAACCGGCAATTGAGAGGTCCGTGGTTCGATTCCCGGTGGTGACTGATATTTTTGTACAGTAGCATTCATCGATTCCCATCAGCTGTTCAATGCTGTTGTCAATATCCGCCATTGCGGAAGTCTTCAGTATAAAGTAATAGCAATTAAAGGAATTCGAAATTAATAAATTCTGTTCAAGATAAATTGTTCAAATGAATTCAAAATATAATCAGAAGTAACTGCAAATGGTTTCCTTACTCATATTAAAAACTCTAGTAAAAGTCTTTGTAGTACAAATTCAATATAATATCATACCAACAAAAATAATGATCTCACCAATATTAAGAAAAGATAACAATCTCAAAACCACATTTCCCATCTCATTGGAGATGATATGCAGCCTCCAGTTTCAAGTAGAAGGTCACCATTAC
This sequence comes from Conomelus anceps, assembly GCA_948455865.1. NCBI lineage: Eukaryota > Metazoa > Arthropoda > Insecta > Hemiptera > Delphacidae > Conomelus > Conomelus anceps. Next base: position 14,319,817 of record OX418227.1, on the reverse strand, counting down.
CCTTGAACTTTTTGAGTAAAAGTATTTCCATTTCGAATTATCGTATGTCGTGATAGAGTAAGAAGATAAATTGACTTGAATCCTCGCGATTTCAAGTTCGCTGCAGGATCTCTGACGTAACTACCCTCATATGGAAGCTTCGTGCCTTAATCAGGATACAAAATCAGCTGATCATCGTGCAAGATAAGATCGAGAAATTATTGCTAACAAAAGTATAAAAGTATTGTTCGTATTCCATTTATTGCTATTAGTTTTTCATATTTATGTTCATTACCATACAAAATTATTGTTGTTGTCGTTAACTATTTAGATAAAAGACTGCTGTAACATTTCAACTGCCATAACCATCTTTTTTTAGATTAGGCCACTTTTATCGAAGACACTGCACCCTGTTGCTGCTGATAGAATCTGATAGTGGTTGTTAATGGGTTGTAGCGAAATATTCACTTCCCAAAATAGAATGACTCAATACTGTAGATAATAAAAATAAGCGTATGGATTTCATTGGTGGGGAGACCCTTACGGGTAGTTCCACCTCGCAGTTTCAGCCATGTTATGGGGAACATGGTGGACTTACTATTTTAAATGAGCTCCACCGGGTAAGTTATAATAAACATTATAACATCAAGTCATTGAAGTACGGTCACCTATCCAAGCGCAGTCTTGAGCGCTCGTGACTGAACATCAAGATTACATAAACACCACGTTCACCGCGTGTGACAATAAATTGAATTGAATTGCCCTGTCTGATTTAAACTTACATTTTTTAATTTTGTTGAGACCCTTAGGGCCGTTTCACACACATCGATATCGGCCGTACGATTTTAGCCGTTCGGTTGATCTCGAACGGAATAGACAAAAGTGAACTAATTCTGAACTCCGAACGGCTTTATGGGGATAGATCAAGATAAGATAAAAATAAAATTACTTTATTTATATAGACAGAGACAGAGAAGTCTCTGAAGAGGAAAAGCGATGCAAATAGATAATGCATTGAAGAAACAATTAAAATTATCGTACGGTCGAATTCGATGTGTTTGTAGAGCCTCACTGTTGGAATGTGGACCGTTCGAGATTTTACCGAACGGATGAAATCGACGTGTGTGAAACGGGCATTACGGGCTTGAGCCATATTATGGAATATCGTAGAGTAAGTTCTTTGAGTTTTATTTCTTTTTAGACAATTATCAAGAGCCTGACAGGTACTTATTGAAATCGGTCCGTCTGTCCGTCTGTGCCCTAGCGATGAAAGAAAGATTCAAGACTTTTAAACCTAGGTATATAGCTTCCTCACAGTCCAAAGGAAGATTCTAGACTCTTGAAACTTGGTATATAGCTTCCTCATAGTCCAAGTTGGATCACTATTGTTTTTGGAGTGTGATGGTCCAATAAAAATAATTACGATGTAGAACAGATTTCCACTACAGGCTCTAGGCTAGTTTTGGCTAGTAAAAATTAAAACATTGGACAGCTGGTACTGTTTAGATTTTGTAAATTAAAACATTGAACATTATGAAGGTGGCTGCTCAGTCCCATTATCCACATTTTTACAGTGAAAATTAAAACATTGGACAGCTGGTACTGTTAACATTTTGGAAATTGGAACATTGAACATTATGAAGGTGGCTGCTCAGTCCTATTGTTCACCTTTTTACAGTAAAAACGTTGTTGTTTTTATTTTTGATTGTGTTGCAATCTTTTCAAATTATTAAACCGTTGAATTGAGAAAAAAGAGAGAAAATATTGAGGCATAATAAATTATAAGAGTTGTCGATAAAGAAGAAAAATAAACAGAACTCTTTATTAAGAAAAAATTAATAAGAAGATTAAAAGTCACTCTTCAATTCTCGAATTAAATTGTTTGACATTTTTTCCGTTTAAAACTCCTAGAAAATATTATTTTACCAGCTATTATGTACCCTACTAGAATTAATTATGATATAGCTCATTATATACCCTACTAATCTATTATATTACCCTACTAAAAATAACCTACCTACCATCATGTACCCTACTAGAATTAATTATGACATAACTCATTATATACCCTACTAATCCCTCATATTACCCTACTAAAAATAACCTACCTACCATCATGTACCCTACTGGAATTAATTATGACATAACTCATTATATACCCTACTAATCCATCATATTACCCTACTAAAAATAACCTACCTACCATCAAGTACCCTACTAAAATTAATTATGATATACCTCATTATATACCCTACTAATCTATTATATTACCCTACTAAAAATAACCTACCTACCATCATGTACCCTACTAGAATTAATTATGACATAACTCATTATATACCCTACTAATCCCTCATATTACCCTACTAAAAATAACCTACCTACCATCATGTACCCTACTGGAATTAATTATGACATAACTCATTATATACCCTACTAATCCATCATATTACCCTACTAAAAATAACCTACCTACCATCAAGTACCCTACTAAAATTAATTATGATATACCTCATTATATACCCTACTAATCTATTATATTACCCTACTAAAAATAACCTACCTACCATCATGTACCCTACTAGAATTAATTATGACATAAATCATTATATACCCTACTAAAAATAACCAACCTACCATCATGTACCCTACTAAAATTAATTATGATATACCTCATTATATACCCTACTAATCTATTATATTACCCTACTAAAAATAACCTACCTACCATCATGTACCCTACTAGAATTAATTATGACATAACTCATTATATACCCTACTAATCCATCATATTACCCTACTAAAAATAACCTACCTTCCATCATGTACCCTACTAGAAGTAATTATGACATAACTCATTATATACCCTACTAATCTATCATATTACCCTACTAAAAATAACCTACCTACTATCATGTACCCTACTAAAATTAATTATGATATACCTTATTTTATACCCTACTATACTGTTATAACTATTACATATCCTACTAAGAATAATTGAACTCTATTAATGACACTGTAAATCTAATTTACAATTTTTAAAAAACATTATCAAGTACCATGGAAGTCTCTTTCCAACACTCACTACATTCCTATCACTCTATCTTCCTCTAATGCTGTCTCAAAGATTAAAATTTAATCCATTGTGTGTGATACACAAAATTTAAAGATGACAGTATCATGGAACCTCTTTCCAACACACACGTTATTCCTATAACTCTGTCTTCCTCAAATGCTTTTCCAAGAATTTTAATATAATCCTGTTGATTATGCATCTAATTCTTTGATAGTGAAGTATAATAGTAGTTGCTTGTCTCTCTTTCTAACATATACTTTTTTCCTATAACTCTGTCTTCCTCAAATGCTGTTCCAAAAAATTTAATTTAATTCTGTTAATGATGCATGTAAGTCTGTGATAGTGAAGCATCATAGTAGTTGTAGTCTCTCTCTCTAACACATACTCTATTCCTATAACTCTGTCTTCTTCATCTAATCCTATCTCATCTTCTTTACAGTACAAATTATATGAACTGGAAAAGAACTCTCTGGTAGAAAATACACTTTTTGTTTAGGTGGCAAACTTTCCCCAGTAATAGAGCAGCTTACAAAGTTACAACAGAAACTTATTCATAGTGAATAAACTTCTTGTCTCCAACTTTTCTGCAACTTTTTTGAGATATAGAGTCGAGTAAATTTTTGTGCTATACGATTTTGCCACAAAAAATAGACTGGATTAACATCTAGCCAGTCGGTCTTGAGCTGAAGGGCGGTTCTGGGGGGTTCCAGGGGGGATATGAAGGATGTGGGGGTTTCCAGGGGGATCTAGGGTTTGTGAGGGGATATTCCGTTGGGGGAAGGGTAAAAAGTGGTGGGGGTATCATCAAATGACGCCAAAATATCGAGCGTTAAACTTCTCAAGAGCGTTATCAAAAGTTGGCGAGTGTGGTCGCTTAGCATATTTTATACAAGCTCCCTGAAATTCGTCCCACAGTTATATACATATATTACTTTATTATATATATGCATCCCGGGATAGCAATTGCAGGTGGCAAAGTTCACATCTCACCAACTTTTGTGGAGAAGTTCACATCCTACGAAGTTTACTCATCACTTTATATTATGATGAGACTTGAATAAAGTATATGACAACTTGGTAGGATCAAATTAAATTTTATTGGGAAATAAATTGTTAGGAATACCATGAACTCTAGCAGACTGGAGTATTTATCTCGATGTCTTAATTGAAAAGTTTCAGTTATTTGAAGTAAACTTGAAAACTCATCTACTTTATAATTTGGAGAAAGGAATTGTTATTCTGGCTGGATTAATTTTAGTTACTTTTTGGGACTTGCATGAAATTTTCTTTTTATTCGCTCATAAAATTCTTGAACTATTTGCGTATAAATTGCAATTATTTACTCTTTTCATCTACTATATAATAGAAGCGCATAAAATTCTCTATCGAACAATATGCTACGGTACTTCAAAAAAGAACGGAATTTTTTATTTAAATTTACAATGATTTTCTCATAAAAGTATGAAAGTTGTGGCGTTGAACTCAAGAACATTTCAAAAAAATATGGAAAAGTCAATATTTATCAACCTTTTCTTTCTGAATTATACATCAAAATGAGCAGTAAATACTGGAGTTCAAACTGAGTGAAGAGATGAAAATGTCAGAAATTGACTAAGAACCATTTTGTCACCCCTTACAAAAAGAATTCTTTCCTCTTCTTTGTAAACTTCCAACAAAATATCAAGAAATAATGAAAAAAAAATGTAATCAACCCATTTCTATGGATTATACATAAAAAATGAAAAGCAAATCCTGGAGTCAATCTGGGCGAGAAGAAATAAATGTCAAAAATTCTCGAATTTTGTCTCCCCTTAAAAATTTTTAATATTCCCTATTTTTTGTGAACCTCTTATGTGGATTATTGTGGGATGTGAATGTAAAACTCTGTGAGCTTTTATGAATGTGGAATAAATGAGCGTAAATAACTGAATTCAAAATACAAAATTCAGCCCAGTTGCACGAAAGAAAATTAAATTTGACAACCGTGATATGAGGTCATTTAACGGAGCCAGTGCAACGACTTCTCTATTGAGCTCCGTAAGATGACGTCATCTTACGGTGGTTGAATCTAATTTTCTCTCGTGCAACTAACTATTAGTATTTTAATCTTTAATATCTTCAATGTTTTATTGAAAAAACGGAGCCCTTGGTTCTAGCTTCTCAAAGAAGTTAGATAGTATAGCCTATAAGGTAATGGTTTATAAGGCAATGGATCCATCCATTAATTTATCTTGGATATTTACGGTTTTGTGGAGCTCTGCTTGTGGAAAAGGAGTCTTCTCATTCGCCATTTCACTCCCACCCATTCTCTTTCACCTACTCATCCATTTTCCATTTCTCTTCATCCCATTCTTCTTGCCCTCTTATCTATCGTCCATCTCCCTCCCTCTCATTCTCGTCCATTCTCCATTTCTCTCCATTCTGAGTGCTCTCTTTTAACGAGGCAACAAATCCTCATCCATTAGCAGGCCATTTTTCCTTATTATCCCACTTTATCAACTTAATTCATTTGATATGTTTTCCGCAAAGTCCTCCAAGTCCACTAAGTCCCAGGTCCTCTGCGTTTAGCAATGGTCCTGTGCGGAAATAATTCTAAAAAGCATCTTATTTGTTATCTTGGTAAAAGATGAGGCTGAAAATTTGCTGATTTATCCTATTTAGTTTCTGTATTAATTAATTTTTTTTTGTTGGGTTCTTATGCTTATGATTAGTTCCTGCTTTCACCCACGATTGCTTTCTTCGCAAATTTATAACACTGAAGAATTCAAATGTTAGGTTATGCCAATTTTTCACAAGGAATTTCCCTTTGAAGAACAATGATCAATTCTTTACAATTCTAGAATACCAAATTAGATTTACACTTTGTAAAAGAAGCACTGACAGTCCAATCGTCCAAAGAAAGTGGACATAATTTTGAATTCTGTTTGGATTTTGGAGCAAGAACATTTCTTAAAATGGTATGGATTTCCAATGAATATTTAGTTATATATATCGTAAGTATTGATTACATTCATTGTATACAACAGCGGCTCCCAACCCTTTTTTCTTCTGCGTACCCCTTAGACCATATTTTACAGACATAGTACCCCCAAAGTCCTAACTACTTTTTTACTTTACTATAACAATATTATAGAGGGTTTAATGCCCATTTATTGCAATATTTGAGCAACATATCAACGCCTATGAATGGGAATTCAGCTAAAGAAATAAAATAGTAGGTAACACAATAATGTTACGAAAGCAAACAAGCAGTTAATCACGCACTTGTTCTATTTATATCATTCCATTGTTTTCATGGACAGATGCAGCTGGCAATCTGATTTTTCTCATTCCCTCTCGTTAGATGTCTTTGTCACTCTTATTCTTCAAGTCTGCAACTCTCTCACTCAATTGATCTTCTCGTCAATTCTACATTCTTCTTGAACAATCGAGGCCTATATTCCAAGCATTCTTGAAGATTCTCGAAGTGTCTGGTGACCTCCAATTCTTGGAATTATACAACTACAACAGCTATATAAAGGAGTCCACGTGAACCAGTGAGTTTAGTTTTTACAAACCCGCGTGACAGATTGTATTACAGATCTTGTGAGAGAGACAATCCAGTGCGAGTGGAGTAAACAGTGCTTTATTCAGTCTTTAGACAGTGTCAAGTGCAGAGACAAGTGTTTACTGTTTATGCAGCTTACTAATAGTTTAAAGACGTTGTGTTAAGTGATATTATTTGGGACTGTCAAATAACGAATTGGACTGTGTTTTTTTGTAAGTTATTAGTTGCTCTTTTTATAATTTCTTTCTGCATTATTTTACAGTTTATTGGACACTTGTTTCTTTTATTATTGATCAGCCTGTAATTACTTATTCATTCATTCTTGTAAATAATTACTGAAAATAGGTATTAGCTTGTCATTTGATGATCTGTTTTCATTTATTAATTGAACTTACAAATATCTGTGTGTGAATAGACTAATTTGTGTAAATAAAGATCAAGTGTGAACTTTAGTGTTGCCAGCCTTATTTTAGACATTAGAGCCCATAACAATAATTTCTGCTGAATACTGATTTCTTTTATTGAGGACATCGAATGTAGAGATGAATATTAGAATTTAAATTTCAAAATGTTACTAAAATATAGCCTACATAGAAATGTCAGAATACAATACATTATAGATAGAATAGTCTCACAACAGAAACTGCTCACCTCTAGCACAGAACAACCATTCCTTAGTCTATGCCACTAGACAATGAACATCCGCCATTATGGATTATTTTTTGCGTACCCCCAACTAGGACACTGTGTACCCCTAAGGGGTACGCGTACCCCAGGTTGGGAACCGCTGGTATACAAGAATATACTTGAGAATCTCCAGAATCTATAAGCTGAAAAAAATATAAAAATTTCGAAGTCTCATCATAATTTGAATAGAAATACAGTGTCAGTTTTAATATTAGAATGTTAAAGTATTCCGTCATGGAAAACATCACAACTTTTCTTCAATCCTTGTAGGTTCCGTTTAATATCCTTCAGGTTAATCCTTGTGTAAACGTGTACGTCCATTATTTTATGAATGGGCCGTTCCTGGCACGAATATGATCTTCAAAGAATTTACTCTGCTCACGATTTACTGTTGGAAATGTTTTGCATTGCATTTTAACCGTTGTCCAGCCTGTAAATGTATTTGAGCATTATTAGACATCATTATACTTCGTGGCCGAATGGAGCTTCAGGCATTTATCCACGTTCTTCATTCAACACACCTTTATTATTCTTATTCTTTGGCCTATTTGCCGCATTGTTCTCTGCACAATTTGTTATCCATTCTTTGCACAATCTCAGCTAAGAACTCAAGCCTACGGGAAGATATGATGACGTCACAACAATGATTTATGGTCCATTGCAGGCTGTAACAAATTGGTACGCATTGAAATCCAGATTTAACTAATTGTCTGACATTTGTTTCTATCAGCAAATGTAGCTTTCGTGTGTGCTCTTTCGTAACTAATATGTGAAACACAATTAATTTTCGAGCTTTTTTTCCTGAGGATATAGCCCACATAGGTCTGAGACCTGTGCGTGGGTAATTAGTTGGATGATGGTGATTGATGAGTTGGACCTACAGTTTTAGGTGGGTTCCGAACCACCGGGAAGTGATTTTACAGCAGAGAACAGAGTATATTTTGCTGGCCAATCTAATCGGTCACCGTTACAAACAGGACCTACGAGAACGCAGCTTATAGAAAGCTGCGTATCCACTGACGGATTGTGATTGGCTGAAGGCCATAACAAGTCACGCCCCCTGGTGGGAGGAGCAACAAGCAAATAAGAATCAAATCAAGAACTAAAAACCGTGAACATCTAAAAAGTAACAAATAAAAACAATACACAAGTGGGCTAGAATTGAATCATTTTTAAATAAAAAAATTGGAGCTTACTGAATACAGTCATGGTCACCTGAGAAAGACACGAAAGTGCCATTCTTAAAATGTAGGCCGGAATTATGATGAAATCAAGTTGGTTGTATTGAATAGGTTAAAATGAATTTGATCATTTAAACTAGTATTGGTATCGCTTTTTACCAACCTATTTATCTCTAAGGCTTCTAAAATGTTCAATTGTCTGCCTTTGCCAATCAAATGAAGGACGATTTTTAATAATGTACCATTTGTGGCAAAGAGGATAAAAAACAGAAACATTTTTAAAATTCACATTCTTAGATGACTCCGAAATCTTATGCCTGATTGTTTAGAGATTCTATTTACTGCTATTTCTTAGTTTCTGATATAACTTCATCATAATGGTGGCAATCATTAACTCAAGAAATCAAGCTGAAATTGGAAAAGTGTGGAAGATGAGTGAATGTGTGTGTGTGTTTCATTACAATATTTTTTTCCCTTTCTTTTTTCTCCAGCTCTTTCAATTATAAATTATATTTGATATTAATATGCATTCCTATTTGCAGACGTTAAGCATTATGCTTACAGCAAGTAGTCTACATTATTCTGATTCACACTACTAGGTAATAGGTATTAATTAGTGATATATCATACAAATGAATTCATAGGGGCTCTACTAACTCATTTAATATATTATTCAGTATTTTTTTGTTTATCCTATATCTTGATCTCTGACCATTTTGTGATATATTTGCATTGTTGTATTGATCTTTTGAACTTGTGAATCGGAATAAAGAAATTTGAATTTGAATTTGATCCGAACGACCTGTCATCAGCTGATTTCTAAATCAAATTTACCCGGCTGGTGTGATTTAGTCTGAAATAGAGGCGCGCGACAGCGACTGCAGTGGCTCTGTATAATAAGGGCCTTAATAACGTATATTTATAAATTTGGTGGAAAAGGAGGCTCTCATGATTCAACTTCGCCCACAGCACTTTTGTAATGGAAGTACAGCTATTTAAATGGCTAGGTGATACACAAACTACAGTATTTTTTAAAAATAATTAGGCTATTGCGATTGACTGTCTATTCTGATTCACGTGTCAATGACCACTAGCTGTCATGCAGTAGCATGACCATGCTAGAGCCGTGTTTTGCGAGGGGGGGGACAGGTAGGTAGGTACACAAACACCTGGTGCCAATTCTCGCACGCGTACTCATGCGTGACTGACCAAACGTGAATCAATTTCACACGCTGTTGCGATTTTCACGCGCTGATCATTGTGGTGGCGTAATAGGCGTGACATGAGAGGAATAGGTGGAAGGGGAATACGTGATGAATGAGGGTGAAAGGAAATTGAAAAAGAAGGATGTTGAAGGATATTGGTTGGATAACAAACGCAAAAAGGTGAAAGATAAAGGCTGGATAAAGGTAACTGATAACAGTACAATTCGTAAGTTCTTACATGGTATTTTGAGAGGTGATGATATTTGGCAGGTTATGAGTTCGAGTGGACTGTTACATTATTAAATTTTTTTAAGAAAGATTTATTGCCAATCAAAACAAAATGATACAAAATGACAGGTTCATACAGTGAATATTTACATCAAAAATGAAAAAGCTTTCAAAGCTGGATAATTAATCTTAATATTGCCGATAATTAATCTTAATAATGCAGATGGAAGTGCTGTACAATCTGAGGTGAAATACGTAATACAAAATGATGAATAATATAATAAAACGATAAGCATATAGCTTCTATTGGTGGGGAGACCAATAATTATTATCACCCCGATTCAACCTCGCCGTTTGAGCCATATTTTTGGAACATGCTGGACCTACTATTTTAGGTCGGTTCCGAACCACCAAGTAAGTGATAATAGAGCTTGTAACATCAAGTCATTGAATCACGGTCACCCATTCAAGCGTAGTCTTGAGCGCTCGTGACTGAGCATCATAAACACCACGCTCACCGCGTGACCAATCGCCACCCGGAATAATATAATATATTATGCTGATAAATTCTAAAGCCTCTCAAAGTTCTGAGTGAAGACTGCGTACTGGATATTTGTGTACATTTCGCATCAGTTATGTCTCTAAATTTGGTTCAATTTCCATATTTTCAACTCTAAAATCCCTAATGAAATTCAAAATTATATCTACTTTCTTTGAACTATTGAACTTTTTTGTTGCTAGGTTTTCAAAATAAGCTTCTAAATTGATATTCTCGTTTTGAAAAGAATGAGTAATTGTAGTTCGGTTTGTAACTGTTTGAATTTGTAATTGCAGTTCAGTTTGTCTTGGACATAACCTCAAATTTGGATTTTTCATTTGAAAATTTGTAAAAAAGCAGTAGTGAGCTATCTTTACATGATTGTGTTTTGTGTAATAAATTATCAAATAATAATGTATAAATTTTTTAATTCTTGGATTTCTTGTTCCATAACGATCTGCATTTTTAATATTGACTGCAAGTCGTTGAATCTACAATAAAACGTTAACAGAAATTTTTAGCATACACTCCGGCATTCTATCTGATCACCATATTAAGCCACGTCTAGTTTTATATTGAGCAAATAACATGTTTTAACAATTTGCATGTAAAAATAAATTTTCGTGCAATTCATAAGCTACCAAATTTTAAGCCATAATTATTGATAATTAAACTCACTACTTTCCATAAAAAGCACACAGTTTATTTGCCAAAAAACTAGGCAAAAATTAACAAACCCAATGTCTCATCATGGGGAATACTTTTTATCTTTCTGATATTCTGATCTACTACTTTTTCTCGTATTGAAAAATTTATCGTTTTTTACCTTTTCAATTTACTAGTTTCTATCGATTTCCTATAATTTAAAATTTTCTATAATTTTATCCAATAATTATTCCGAGTATTTAATTAGGATTAGCAACAATAACATCTTGTAATAACCCATGATTATGGTGGATATAATATGCAAAAAATTTTGATTCAAATCTTGTAATGTCACATACATCATCTTCCAGTATTCTCCATTATATCTCTCAAAATGTCCTCAAACTTTACTAACTAATAAACAAACATTCTATTCCTATACAAGTATTACTTAAGAATTTCATATGCTGTCTCAAAAAATACGACATTTTTCAATATTCACCGTGAGACATGTGAAAGAGACCCTTTTCACAATATTCACTTCAGTCGTAAAATCATCGAACATGTCGCCATTTTGAAATTTAATCAAACTGGTCGCCATTTTGAAATTTCAGCTGCTGTCCAATAACTTGACACTGATTGACATTGGCTTGTTTATTGTCTGCTTTTTTTACGAAACTCCTACGACCTTAATCTTTTCGAAATTTCCAAATCCTGGGAATCAACGCTTATGTTAACAGAATGGGATAGGTAACACTTGTAACAAGAATATTTATGACAAACGACAAGAAAATTATTATCATCGAGTCTATAAAATGCCGGATTTACGACCATTTCTTCCATATTTTCTTTCTTCTCTCTCCAGTTTTGTGTCATCTTTTGTTTTAGTTCTCTTTTTTGTTTTAGTTCTCTTTTTTGTCTTTCTCCTCTTTCTTTCATCTATACTCTTTTCTTCTATCTCTTTCTTCTATCCCCTCTTCTATCTCTTTCTTATTTCCTCTCATCTTCTCTTTCTTCTATCTTCCCTCCTTCAATCTTATTTCTCTATTTCTCTTTCAACATCAAGTATTAAAAGTTCTATGTTTTTATATCACCTCCCTTCTGCGTTTTCCCCTCTTTCTTCAACCTCTTTTATTATTCTTCCTTTTTTCTCTCAATAATAAGGCTAAACATGTTCTTTTCGGTCATAAATAAAGAGAATTATGGCGAAATATGAATGTGATACTATTTGATTAAATTGTCAACATTTTGTTAGAAAATTGTGTATAAAATATGAAATTAAATGAAAATGATTGCAGTTTTTGACGCGTGAATTAAGTAATCGTTGAGAAATTGACTAGAATTTTGATCTCCTCCAACATAAATCGATTCTTTGAATCCTATAAAAAATGTTGTCTCCTCACCAGAGTTTCGAAAATTAGAAAAAAATAAAAACAATATTGTAAATTAGAACCCGTAACTAAAACATGGGATTGCAGTGAGAAGATAAACCTAAACGTTGCAGTAATAAGTTATAGTAGATAAAGAAAGGCAAGGTATGGAATAATTAATTCATTTACCTGGCAATAATCAGGGATTCAATGAAATCAGGGATTTTTTAATCTAATGAAACACAAATGTTTCATCCTACTGTTGTAAATGAAACTGAATTTGTATAGCTGAATAAAGGTTGTTCACTATAGCCCGAGTGATTGAAATATTTCACTTATTGCAAATATTTATTCATCTTTAATTGGAAAAGATATTTTTGGAATATTTATTCTTTGATGGTTTCCATCGCGAAATATTTGATGAAAAATCTAATATAAAAACTGACACTGTATTTCTATTTGAATTGGGATTTTTACTGGCGATATTGGAGGGAGGGATCCATTTCACCTGATGAATTTAAATTATGATTTTTACTCACTTATATGGAGGGATGCATTTCGCTTCCAAAGTGAAGCTTCATCAGGTGAAATGGACTTCTCCCTCTAATATCTCTTGTATTCGTGATTAAAAATCATAATTTAAGTACAAATACAGTGTCAGCTTTGATATTAGATTTTTCATCAGTATTTCGTCATTGAAAACGTCACAGAACAAATATTCCAAAAATATTTTTTCCGATTAGAGATTAATTTATATATTTGCAATTTAATACAAGTACAGTTTAAGTTCCAATATCATTAGATTGCATATCTGTTCTTGTAAAATCGATTTATGATCAGCGTGTTATTAATATATAATTTTTCCATTATGGAGTAGCCTTTGTCAATTTATATGAAATCCCCTTAAAATAGCTTTCAGCTAGAGGGCTTGAATTGTATTAATGTACTGTAATTTTATTTTTGTTACTTTCTGTCCTGGAGTCGTGTTCACTGAGGTACAGCTAGAGAATATTTACAAAGAACATCAACCAAATGAATAAATAAATAAATTAGGCTACTACTTGAGCTCTATGGGAAGATGGCCATTACGTGAGATTCACTTTCTCCCGGTTCATTTGGCTTGGATTAGGAGTGCTTGAATTAGGCTGATGTCCTTTCATTTCCTCATTTGACTTCCTTCTATTTTTAGTACACAGCATGGTCGCCATGACAACGTGATGCTTTCTGATGACGTCACATCTGGCTATTTGGCGTGTGTTTTATTTGACAGTGTTGCCAACTGAAGGAGCTCACGTGTTCGTGACATTAGCATTAGAGTCTTTTAGTTGAACAATAATTAGATGGTTCAATTTATTTGATTATGTTTATCGCATTTCTATCAAGTTACAGTGACTTCCTGTAAGAACAGAGGAAGAGGAAGAAGAGGAGGAAGAGGAGGAAGAGGAGGAAGAGGAGGAAGAGGAGGAAGAGGAGGAAGAGGAGGACGATGATTAATAGAAGGAGGATGAGAAGGGATAGGAGGAGGAAAAGGAAAAGAGGAGGACTTGAAGAAGAAGGAGGAAGATGAGCAGAGAAGATGAGATGTAGAAGAAAAAGAAGAAGTAGAAATGGAGAACAAAGACTTTTAAATCAAATCTGTATTTAGGTAATCACTATAAATTCAGATTCATTTGAATCTGTTAGCCTGCTAGTAATATATACAAATATATATCCTGAAATTTAAAACTTCCTACTTACCATTCCATGTCAAGAATTTTCAAAAAAATTTATGAAATTCTATTGCTTTACAAGCAATATTACAGCTAATTTTCTCTAACCAATTTTTAAAAAAATTGCAACCTTCTCGTTATAGTCCAATAACATTTTTTACTTGATTTATGTCATATTCTAATTCTCCTCATTCAACTTTTCTCACCAATTTTAAAATTTTCATCCTAATATTTGAACACATTCTATTATCCTATTACTCACTATTCAATTTATTTTCCACCTTCTTCAAATACTTGAACTCAAGTCGCACCCATTCATCTTAAACTCCCACTTATATGGTATTACTTCTTCCTACAAGTTGGAGAATCCACATCATCATTCAACTTTATCAATTCTTTAGACACTCGACCTGTCTGACTATGTTTTGCATATCAGGCATTCAAATATGATAATTAACACATTAATTAAAATAGTGTGCAGTAATGACGATTACATTAACATTATTCATGGAGCTCACTAAAAATCATGGTATATATATCTATAGCGTTAACAGTGTGAAGAACGCTATATATAGTCAACGATATTATAAAGCACGTTATGGAACAATCAGCCATGATATAACTAGGAACAATTTGAGTCAAGATGCTCCCTTGCAAGCTGGTTGAGATTTACCCATGTGATCAAAACAGCATTGCCGCTATACATATAGCGTTAACGATATTATAAAGCACATTACGGAACAATTATCAGCCATAATATAACTAGGAACAATTTGAGTCAAGATGCTCGCTTGCAAGCTGGTTGAGATTCACTCATGTGATCAAAACAGCGTTGACGCTATAAATCACGCTATACATATAGCGTTAACGATATTATAAAGCACGTTATGAAACAATTACCAGCAATAACTTGAAACAATCGGAGTCAAGATGTTGTGCTCGTTGGGATTCACCCATGTGATCAAAATGACAAATGATGGCATTCTCTGTTTGTCCGTCCGTCCGTTCGTCCGGCTGTCTGTTCATCTCTGGCGTCAAGATTAGGTTAGGTTAGGTTGGGCAATAATGCGCGCAATGAGAATAATAGACAATGATACGCCAGTCTGATTCGCTAACAAAAACCCTACTGATACAATGAGAATGCAATAATTTATTTACATAACAGTTGAAGGAAGTTGAGAAAAAAGCGAATTCGAAATCCGAGTGGTCGCCTCTTCGCCATTCTTCTTCGTCCTTTTCTTTCTCCCTTGTCTTCTTTTTCTTCATCTCCTTTTTCTCTTGTCTTCTTCTTTCATATTCATCTTATTTTGAACTAGCTTATCCTCCTGAGACCTGAAGCTGAATATGGTTCAAATTAATTAGAGACCGGAGTGACTAATACTAGTACATCGGCAAACACCAGCTTGAGACCCAACATTCTTTGTCACCAGACTAGAAGTAAGACCGAAGTGCCTAGTATTAGTCACTCAACTTAAAGATTCATTGACACATGTAATGTCTGGAGGAATGAGCGCTAGGTCGCTATTCTAAAAACACGCAAAAAAAATGTTCAGGTCTCAAGGGTAATTTTTGCAAGTGACTAGTATTAGGCACTTCGGTCTTAACTCCTAAATATACAAAAAAAATCCAGGTCTCAAGTAGTATAAGCCATAGAGGCTCTTGGGTCTCAGGAGGATATCAATAGTTTACCTAGTTCATTTTTAGTTACATGTAGTATTGGAGTTTTTTCGACAATGGTCAGGATCAGAAAGGAATAGATGTGTAAGAAACAAGAGAAGAAGTGAAAACAAATTAAAAGAAGAGAAGAATGATGGAAAAGTCATTTTAGGCTTTGAGGTATTATAAGCTATGAGTTTGATGTAAGACCAGGCACATGGGAAATGGGTGGAAGGAGTGGAGAAGAATATGAGGGAGGAGGAGAAGGAGGAGGAAGAAGAGGAGGAGGAGGAGAAGAGGAAGAGGAGGAGGAGGAGGAGGAGAAGAAGGTGAAAGAGGAGGAGGAGGTAAAGGAGGAGGAGGAGGAGGAGGAGTTAAAGAAGGAGGAGGAGAAGAAGTAGGAACCGGAGGAGGAGTATAAGGAGGAGGAGGGGAAGATGATGAAGAAGTAGAAGAACAAAGAGAAGAAGAAGAGAAAGGGAGAGAAGGAGAAAGAGAAGCTGATAGTGAAGAAGAGAAATGGGGTGAGATGGGTGAGAAAAAGAACGAGAACTACAAGAACTAGGAAGACTGCAATCGGAAACGAATTCCAAAAATACTGGAAAAGTATTTACTGGAGTACTATTCAAATATAATAAGATTATGAAGGATGAGGAAAAGAAGAAGTAGAAGAGAAGGAGGAGGAGGAGGAGACGGATGTGCAGGAGAAGGCGTTGGAGGAGAGGAGGAGGAGGAGGAGGAGAAGGAGAAAGAGAAGGAGGAGGAGGAGGAGGAGGAGGAGGAGGAGGAGGAGGCGTAGGAGGAGGATGAAGATATGGGGTGGGACAAAGAGGAGGTGAAGGAAGATGAGTAAGAAGAGGAGGAGATGATGGAGAAGTAGAAAAGTATGGAAGTAGAGAAGTATGGAAAAGTATTTACTGGAGTACTATTCAAATATAATAAGATTATGAAGGATGAGGAAAAGAAGTAGAAGAGACGGTGGAGGAGGAGGAGGAGGAGGAGACGGATGTGCAGGAGAAGGCGTTGGAGGAGGAGGAGGAGGAGGAGAAGGAGAAAGAGGAGGAAGAGGAGGAAGAGGAGGAGGAGGAGGAGGAGGACGAAGACGAGGACAAAGAGGAGGTGAAGGAAGATGAGTAAGAAGAGGAGGAGATGATGGAGAAGTAGAAGTTCAAAGAGAAGAAGAATAAGGGAAACATAGGCTAAAGGATAAGAAGAAGAGAAAGGAAAAGAAGGAGAAAAAGAAGCTGATGGAGAAGGAGAAGAGAAATGAGGTGAGAAATGGTAAGAAAAAGAACGAGTACTACAAGAATTAGGAAGACTGCAATCGGAAACGAAATCCAACAATACTAAAAAAATATTTACTGAAGAAATCATTCAAATAGAAATTAGAGATAAAAAAAAGAGTAAAATTTGAATAAATGCAGAAAGTAAACAAAGAGGGAAGTAATTATTCAACAAGCAGAACAGTAAATTAACTAGTACTTTTTATCCTTCAACTCCTCCTTTTTTTTTTAATTTTCCACTTTCTCCTCCTGATCAACCTTATACTCTTCCTTCACCATCACCCTCATTCTTTGCATTTTCCTTCTCCTCAATCGCCATATCTTTATCATTAAGTACCTTCTTCTCATCCTTCTCTCATCAAGTACCTTCTTCTCATCCTTCTCTGACCGCCTTCTCTTTTCACACTTCTCAGTGCATCTGACATCTTTTCATGTGGAAATTATTTTCTTAACGCGATGAATTTGCATTACAAAATACACTTTTCTTTTCTTCTCTCTCCGACCGTTAGTATGCCACTTACAAACACCCACAAACACAAGTGGAATCCAACATTTCAAGAGCCTCTCCATCTTCTTCATACTCTTTTTATTTTTCCAGTCCCCATCTCTTTCACCTCCACCTTTTCCTCCTTCTTCTGCTGCTCCTCCTGCTCCTTCCACAACTTCCCCTCCTCCTCTTCTATTTGTCCTTCCTTACCTTTTCATTCCTTCTCAATCTCCCTCCTCTCCTCAGTTCAAGCAAGCATAAAAGACTCGAAAGCAGATGAAAAAGTGCCGAATAATATTTTCAAGACTGGGAAAAACAAAGAGAGAAGAAGTATGTGTGTCGAAAAGAGATAAAGACAGTGAAAAGCGTATAATAAAACACTCTATCTTACTTCTGAGATTTGCTTTGGATTTTGCGAGTTTTTCTTCTTCTCTTTTATTTTTGCACTTCTCTTCCAAACCGTTGGTTAAGTCACATCAACTAAAGCAACGAAAGAAAACCTCGAAAAGAATTGATGAGAAAGCAGTCAGATTATTATTTGTGTATTTTTGCTCTTTTTTGCTTTTGGTGTAGTCAGGTTCCCCCTCCTCTTCCTCATCCACCTTCTCCACCTTCTCATTCTCTTCCTCATCCACCTACTTCACCTTTTCCACCTTCTCCTCATTCTCCTTCTCCTTCTCTTCCTTCTCCTCCTTCTTCTCCTTCACCTCCTTCTACTCCTACTCCTTCTCCTCCTCCTTTTCCTCCTTTTCCTCCTTTTTTTTATTTGCTTTTTTGCTTCTGGCGTGGTCGTACAATGAGGCCAGAGTAGCAATTCACTTTTTGACAAGTGTTGTTTTCACCTTCATGCTTTAATGCTGTCCTTGAAAAGAAAGTAAAAAAACGAATCTAGAATGATTTTTGAAGGTCGTTTTTATGTGCCTATGGTTCGTTCATCCATTATACATTTAACCTGAAGGCCCAGCTACACGAGCTGTCCATAATCGATCGTTGATGCAGGTCAACAATGTCTTTTCTCTTTAAGGTTTCTACTACACTATCGCATTAATCAATGAAAGATGTTGATCTCTCACTCGATGACTTTACAGTTTGTGGAGTCAATATATTCAATATGACCTTCGATTTTTGATTTGTTGCTCTTATATCATCTAGGTATAAATACATTATACATAATATATACAAATACATAATACATAATACATTTTAACTATTTTCAACCGTTTCCAATATTTAGTTTTGAGTAGCCTTTCAAATTGATAAACTTTAAGAGGTAAAATCATTTTTGGCCAATGTAGTGTTACGTGTTCCATGTCTAAAATAACGCTGGCAACACTCAAATTCATCACTCGCACTTTATTTACACAAATAATCACAACACTCACTGATCAGTAATGTCTTACAGAAAAATAAGCAATTGAAAACAGATAAATCGATATCGTTCAACTAACAAAGAGATTTCCATAAACTGTACAAAAATCAATCACTAAAAGTTAAAAGGCCGATCTAATATTAATTAATAACTGTACAACAAACTGTCCAATAATATTCAAAAAGAAACGTCGAAAAAAGAACAATCAACTTACGTAGCACTAGTCCGTAATACAATAAAATCTATTTAGTAGCTCACTGGTAGGAATTAAATAGGAAAAATAATTATCTCTATAGGCACAAAGAATTATCACTATATAGGCACAATATATAGATAGAACTGTCACTTCCTGCTTACCACGACGAATCTCAAACAAGACTGAACTAATTTACAAAAGTCTGCCTCTATTTATATACTTTATCATAATTGAGATATCTCTAGATTTCTCTACCAACTTCTACCGAGTTCTAAAATAAACAATCAAGGAAACTCGAAGTTTCCACAATATTCGATAAGACTCCATTAATCTCTAATCAAACAACTAGAACATTCTACAAATTACCAAGTAAATACCATAAAAGTGTCAAAAGCAGAGTAATTAATTGCTTAGAAGTAAACATTTACATAGCAGATAACACCGAGAACCACTGTCCTTCTTTCTCACTATTTTCATTCTCATATTCGCTACAGTAGCATATTTAAAATTTGTAAAGAGAGCATTTTTGAACTCGTGTCTGTGGCATCTCCACATTCATAGTAGCTTTGTCACAATGAATAAATTTCTGTCTAAAAAAATCATCGAGCGCTTTTTTATGCAATAATTATAATTTTCTCAGATATCCTTCATATTTGATCCATCTATGGAGCTTGAACTGTGGATATCTTGGGGTCCACACCCATTCATGGCCCGCTCTCTTCATCCCGGGCTGCGAAAAAGAGCTTGAAAAGTAGATATTGAATCTAAAAGTAGAGAGCTTTAAAACAGCTTTTAAAGTAGATATTGCGAATTTCCAAAAGCTCATATCTCCTGAATGGGAGCGAATTTTTCTAATTTGGAGACATATTCTCAACAATCTAATATAAAAACTGGCACTGTATTTCTATATAATATATGATTTTCACTCACTTATACTGGAGTAATGCATTTCACTTCTAAAGAGAAGCTTCATCAGCCTGCCGCCAGGGGTCATGTTTTGTTGAGGCTGGGATGAGCGGCTATTATATGATTGAAAAACACAATTTAAATCCAACGCAATTTAAATTTCAATTATATAATGGCCGCTCATTTTAACTTCAACAAAACATACTCCTAGCGGCAGGCTGATTAAGCTTCTCTTCAGATGTAAAATGCATCCCTCCTGTATCACCAGTATAAGTGAGTGAAAATCATATATTATAATAGATAGAGCTTCTAGGTTAATAGTTGAAAAACAATAATTCTATTTTAAATAGAAATACAGTTCCAGTTTTGAAATTAGATTGTTTATCAAGAATTGGAAATGTAAGTCATGGAAAATATCACAGACATATACTTAAATGAATAAATAAATATTTCAGTGGATAAATAAATAAAATGTTGTGCAGAGTGTTCATTTTAGGTCGCGCATATTAAAATAAACGTTTCTGTAAATAGTAGTTTTGTTGAATTAAGTATGGTGGCTTCTGCATCCCATGTATTAGGCTACTGACAACAAATCTACACACCATTGAAATGAATACTAGTCTGTAGTATTGTCGAGTTTACTGCTTCGTCGTCGTTTTCTCAAGAGCAGAAAATCAAGCATGAAATTCATGCATTCAGTACTGAACGAGTCAGCCATTTTAAGCATTTTTAAAAATTCATTTTATTTGTGTATATTGTACAATAATAATGTTTGTGAGTATAATTGGTTCACTTTACCTTCACTATTCGATCACCTCCTGATGTGCGCGACTTAATGATCAACTTTATTTGTAGTGGTGAAGGTGATATTGTGGAAGATATCCATAATGATTTAATGAATAATAAGACAACGTTGTAACAACCACATTCATTAGAAATAGTAAGATACTAGTTTCGGTTGTTACACTATTATCAATCTCAAACAAATTCAGTTTTTTTTAGATTGATAATGGTATAACAACCGAAACTAGTGTCTCACTATTTTTAATAAATGTGGTTGTGACAACTTTGTCTTATTATTCATTACTTAATGATCACTCTGTAGTAGCCTAGTAACAATATTGATAGGAGTGAAATACATTTCAAAAGTAGAAAAAACTGGGTTACTATGATGAAAGTAAATACGCTTCAAAAAATAGAGAAAACTGGGTTACTATAACAGAAGATATTCTTAAAACTCTTTTCTCGTGTTCTCGAAGAGTCTAACAATACCCCAGTAGGTCCTTCCAGAGCTATTACGCCTCCCACTAGAAACCCTACCCGGGAATACTGTCCAACACACTTCCAAAACAGCAAAACACAACTAGTAAATTGCAAAAATAACCGACAAAAATAGGCAAAACATGAAAATTCACTTACCGAGCAGTATACAAACGAAAGCGGCCAAGAGTGAGATGGGAGATCTTTTCCGGGTAGGATCAGCTCGAGCCGAAATGGTGCTCGCTGCTTCCCGCTTGGTATTACATGTGTGCCTATCCCACCTATCAGAAGATGCGGCGCAAAAACTATCACTTTCTACCCTGTTTATTCTATGTTGCATCTCACTTTTATCACCGTCTCTTTGTTCGTGTCTTCTGTTCTGTGGTGTGTTTTGAGAGCTCTTTATCCTGATTATCATTTTGTGGTAGGTTATGTATAAGAGAAGATTGATAATAAGATTTGAAAGCGAATATTGGTAAAATTTCTAGAAATTGTTGGTTTTCTGTCTCGCTCTAGTTTGTGGTTGTTGCTAGCTCATTATAGCTCTCCGACGTGGGGTCGATCTGTGAACAGAACAAAGAAGAAAAATAATTAACATATGGAAAAGTAAGAGTGAAAAATTAAATTTTACGATCAAATCGGATGAAAAGAGTAATGAAAGGAGCCGTAAACACATGAGAGATTAGATTAGATTGGATTAGATTATTTACTTTATTCATGTAGATTAGAAAATGCACAAAATGTATGAGAGTCTTACAATCTAGATTGTTAAAAATATATAAATACTGTAATTTTCTATGAGTTTTACAAAGCTCAACTAGAAAATCATTCATCGAAATGAATATGAGTTGCAATTTGATAACGATAATACGATTGTATCTACATGAAACGGCTAAGTTAGAACATATAAATGTCCATTCTTGGAAGAGAATATTCAAGGATATCCTTCTCATCAACACTTGACCATAAAGAGAGAGAGAGAGAGAGAGAGAGAGAGAGAGAGAGAGAGAGAGAGAGAGAGAGAGATAGAAAGAGAGAGAGAGAGATAGAAGAGAAAGAGATATATATATAGAAAGGAAGAGAGGGAAAAGCGAGTATGGGCGAAGGTGTAAAAAAATAAGGATCATTAATTGGAGGACGAAATAATGTGACAAAGAGTGAGAGAGGAGAAAGAATGAGAATAACTGAACAGGAAAAGGATAATAAAAAGATAGCTGACTAAAAATCACTCAAATAAGAGAAGCAAGAGAGAAGAAATAATAGGAATGACTGAAAAGGATGATGAAAAAATAGCTGAGTAAAAATCGCTAAAATTAGCGCGCGTTTGTGTGTGCGCGTCTATGCAAATGACGCAGAAAGTATGCAAATTAAGAAATGAAAAATAACGATAACATCCCATAAACTCAGTTGATTAGTGTTACGCAATTTTAGCGTCCCCTTGTCCCCCATTTCACTTCTAAAGTGCCCATAAAAATGGCACCAGATCAAATAATACCGTTGTTCAAAAAACTGTAAAAACCGGAAGCGGATATTCAATAACAATCAATGATGGCGTCGTGCTTTATAATCGAGGTTGGTGGTGATTTCAGAAAAACAGGGCTCTAAAATTTTATGTGAAGGGTGACTGGAGAAATTTGTATGACACTCGTAAAGTCGTCTTGAATGAGTTGGCCGATTCAAAATTATCATTTTATTTTTTTTTTAAGGATAAAGCCCACATAGGTCAGAGACCTGTGCGTGAGTAGTGAATTGGATGACGGTGATTGCTTAGTTGGACCTATAGTTTTAGGTGGGTTCCGAACCATCGGGAAGATATTTTACAACAGAGAAAAAAGTATGTTTTGCTGTCCAAACCAATTGGTCACCCTTACAAAGAGGGCCTACGAGTTCGTAGCTTATCTCTATCTGATTGAACAGTGCCTGTTACGGTTCATAGCTATCACTTCTATAATCATTCTTTGATTGATTTTAGATTGAAAAGATTGGATTTGATTTGATTATTTATTGAATATATTTAAAAATTTTGCATTTGATTCAAAACAATTTATTTTTTATTTTTCGAGTAAAGTTTTTTCAGTTCAGTTTACTGTTCTATAGTATAATTATTTAAAATTTGTGAAGAGTGCAACTTCGGTTTTAAGTCTGTTGCATCTTCACATTATTTTAATTTTGTCACAATGTATAGAATTTATGGATCTTGTTCATTTTAAAAAGATCATTCAACAGTGCTGTTGGAGCGGAGAACTTTGATTGATTTTGTCCACATTATTTATGGAAACTCGATATTTAGCACTGAAGTTCGTTTGTTTTCAATGATAGTTTGAATTTTTAGAAAGGAAATAGTATCTATATAACAATAGAGAGTAGGGGTGTGTGTGCGTGTGCGTGTCAGTCTTACGGATTTAACAGAAACGAATTTGGAACACTGAATTTAACCGAAAGTTTCCTCTAAACTAGATTCTGTGGACCTCGATCCCGATTTCCTATTTTCCTTTCAGAATATCCAAAGTTAATGTTCAAATTTTACTTTGGGGTATATTAATATAAAATGTGTTTAGATGCAGGAAGCTCAAAAACAGCTGATACATTTCAAGTCACTTGTGATGCAAATAAGGTGCAAGTCACAAGCCATTTCTTCCATACCAATATTGTAGCTCCTAATTACCTTTTTGAAATAATTGTATTGGCATTGCGGTTGGAAACATGTATCACATGTTTAATTCAAACATCCGGTCGCAAAGCACGGGTAAACAACTAATTAAAGTTAACTTTTCAAGTGAATTAAACGACTTGCAGTCAACAACTCGAAAACGTTCGGCCTACAAAGTAAGTGAAATACTACTTATTTTAAATAAAATTTGACTGAAAGTCGTTTAATTCACTTAAAAAGTTAATATTAACAACGCAGTTCGTCATGGAACAAGAAATCCAGGAATTTAATTAAAGTTATTGTATGAGATTTTTTTTCTATGTAATGTGTGACTGACATGATCTGCAACTCATTACAGAAGCTTTAAACATTGAATTCCGCTACTTTATTTTTCAAGGTCAAGTCAAGGTCAAGCAGTATAAAGGTTTTACAAGGCAAAACAATACAAGCTCTACTAGAACATGGCTCTACAACTTTTTCCCACAAACTTTGATCTTCAAATTTCTCCTAAACAAAATAACCATTGGGTAGAAGTCCCCCTCATTGGTATCATCCCTTAGTTATTGCACCCTTTAGACCGTTCCAATTTCGGGGAAAGCGATCTGAACCCCCTCCCTCCTTCTCCTCTTAAATACAGGGTGATTGTGGGAGGAGCGAGAGTTTGAACTACCCTAAACCTACCGCCTAAAAGACGGGATCAATTACCACAGGCTTAAAAGACCCTTAACGACAGGAAAGCCCTTGTAATAGTAGTGCTACTGAAAGGGCTCAATAGATCGGTTGGATCATAGGGTAGGGGGGGTGGGAGGGGGCAAGCCCTATGTGATAAAGGGCTAAGATTAGGGCAGTGGCGAGTGACCAAGATGGATGTCCAGGGTGCCCTTCAGCCACAATCCCCCACTAAACCCCTACCTCCACTCCTACTCACCCTACCACCTACACGACTGCCCTTTAGGTCCTTATCGGATGAGAGAATCCGCTGCGATTAAAGCCAGCCCTAGGACCAAAAGATGAAGGGATACACGAAGATTCCTTAGGCCCTTTCCAGGAAGAAACAGTAGGGCAAACTAATAGAAGGTCCCTTCATGGTATTTCTAGCCCTTATCTTGTTGTGATCAGATCGCTGGAGATTGCTGTAGCAAAGGGCCAAAGGGAGAAGGTTTTGTCGGATTTACAACTTGAGTGTGGTGAAGGTTTGGAGCCTACAGCTTAGAGGGAAACGTGTTTGAAGTCAGCAGACAGATAACATAGCAGTTCAATTTTGATCTGAGGTATTTCTCATCACTGTTCGATGTGTGGCTAGGTCTGGTCTTTTGTAGCCTCGAAATTCCTGGGAGAGAAAGGGTGAATCTCTAAGGTCTGGTCTTTTACAACTCCTAGAAACGGATTTCTGCAAGCATGAGGCTCTAATTGGAATGTCCAAATCGACTTTTGTCAAAGGCATTCTCATGTAGTGCCTCAAGACGTTTGTACAACTACTAAAACCCGGGAAGAACATTCCTGAAAAGGAACGTTAAAAAATCTCTGGGACGTCAAAGTAACATTTGTCATGTCGATTCTCACGTTTTTTATTTTGTTCATTTTTTAGAAACTAAAAAAAAAGTTCCTGGAAAGGAAAGGTGGAGATTCTCTTATGGATATGAAAATCATTGTGTTTGTCAAAGAAGTTTCCCATAACATTTGATATTGTCTGCGAATCCTCATTGTTGTCAAAGTGTAACATGACTCATGTAGTAAAAAAACTCTCATCAAACGTCAATATCACCATTCACCTTATTACCCAAGCACAAGTCTCAGACTCTTTTCAGCATCAAGAAATTATCTTAATTGTGCTTATGTCAATTGATTTGAAGAAAAAAGACACTAAAGTCTCTCAACTTTTTTTTCATTCATTGTAGTTTCAGCATCAGAGATCTCCTCTTGATTTTATTGAATGGATTATTTTTAATGTCGAAAAATATTTAGTCTTTCAAGTGTACCTAATGTTGTTTCTTTCATTAATTCTCTTGTCAACATCTGAAATTTCCATTTCTTGGCAATTTTGAAAATGTTAGTTTAATGTCAAAAAACTCGCAGACAAGTTTTTCTTGTCTTGAAAGCCATTAACACCAAATTGAAACAACCTAAAAGTTGGAATCAGCAGAATAACTCTCATATGTGAGGGAGAAAGAAGGGGAATGAAAGAATCGAAGAGGATAATACGTGAAAGAGAGGAGAAAAGAGGTAGATAGAATGAAAAGAGAGAGTTGCAAAGATTCAGGGAATGACTGAGCACCTTGCGGAAGAGGAAGAAGGAAAATGAGCGAATGGAACAGGATAAAAGTAGAGAGAAAGAAGATGAGAGGAGAAAGAAAGAGGTAAAAGGAAGAGGAGAAAGGATGAGAAGAAGAGGAAATTAAAATGAAAAAGAAAAGATGTAAACATTTAGTGAAAACCGAACACCATTTTTGGGACGATTGGTCGTAAATCGGCTAACGACCCCAGTTACAACGAAAAGACAACCAAAAGAGAGATGGTAAGAGATTGAGGGAGAAGGTAGAAGAGAAGAAAAAAAAGGCAGTAGAGGACATCGTCATTTTTATATCGACAACATTTGGCAGACGATTGTAAAAATGCCGTTTTCCACGCACAGCGACTGTAAAAAATGTAATAATCTGGATGTGATGTGCTACTAGAGGCAGTAAAATGAACGGTCTGATAGTCAAAAAATATCAAGTTGATAGATCATCGGTGGAGGGGGATGATGGGGGAGGGGTAGAGTCATTTTCTGGCATTCATTTTTTAGTGACGAATAAAAAATGGAAGGAAATGACCATGAAACGTCCCGAGACCATGAATGGTGGTTTATTATGATGGAAATATATGGAAGAGGATGATGTGTAAGAGAAAGAGGGTTGGAGAGAGGGGGAAAAAGAAAAAGAGTGGGGAGAGAGAGAAAGATAGGCTGGGAAAAGAGAGAGAGAGAGTGATAAGAGAGAAAGAGAGGGGAGAAAAAGAGAGGGGTGAATAAGAGAGGGAAAAAGAGAAAGTGGGATAAGTGAGTATGATAGGAGGAAGGGGAAGAGAGACGAAACTATTGAATTAAATTACTTATTCATGAAAATTGAAAAAATTGCTTATAAGTGAATAGAGGTTTAATATGATGGAAATATACAAATATACAAATATTATGGTGTGTGAGAGAAAGAGAGTGTGTGAAAGGGAAAATAGTGAGAGAGATGGGAAAAGAGAGATTAAAAGATTAGATTGGTTTCCTAACTTATTAATGAAAATTTTAAGAATTTGCATATGAGTGATTGGAGGTTTATAATGATGGAAATATATGGAAGAGGATAGTGAGTGAAAAAAAGATTCAGATTCATATAACTTTAATGCTATGCTTTTATGCTAGCTTATGAAGACGAAATTGTCACAACCACATTTATTAAAACTTTGAGAAACTAGTTTTGGTTGTTATATCAAACTAAAACTAAAGTACAGAGAAGCTTAATATGTACTAAACATGGAATGATACTATTGGCTGAGCGAGAAAGAGGCTGACCTTCATCGAAGGTTGTGATTGGCTGACAAGTCACGCCCCCTGGTGGGAGGAGTAACAAGCAAAAATACGAGTCAAATCAATAAATAAAAACTGTGAACATCTAGAAAGCAACCAAGAAGAAAAATACGTGAAAAGGCTAGAATTGAATCGAATAAAAACTAAAAAATTAGAAGCTCACTGAAATGCAGTCAAGGTCAACTGAGAAATACACGAAAGAACAGTTTTTAAAAATAGATAGATAGCTTTATTCGAGTAAAAGTACAATCTATGAATTAGTGACAGACTACATCATCATGTTTGACATCACATTGATAGCTTTGAACTGAGAGATTATATAATTGGTAATAGTAGAATAAAATTAAAATATAAATTATGTACTGCAGTCCAAGATGAGAGAGAGGAGAGAAAGAAAGGAGAGAGAGAGAGAGTGGTAGGGAAAAAAGAGAAAGATAAAAAAGAGATTAAAATAATTTTATTGGATAAAAACGTTTTCATGAAAATTTGAAAATTTTGCATGTGAGGTTAAATACAAACCTATCAAGGTTATGGTTAAGGTATAGATTGAATGGTCAACTATACTATCCATTAGATTATAAATCTTTGTTGGATTTTTTGGGAAGTGATAGTCGTGAGCCGTAGAAGGTATATGAGTTCAGTCAGATAAAGATAAGCTACGAACTCCTGGGCCCTCTTTGTAAGGGTGACCAATTTCATTGGGTAGCAAAAAAAAAATATGTTCTCTGCTGTAAAATCACTTCCCGGTGGTTCAGACCCCACCTAAAACTGTAGTTCCAGCTCATCGATCACCATCATCTAACTCATTAACCACGCACAGGTTTCAGGCCTATGTGGGCTTTATACTCCGAAAAAAATTTGTTTCACAAAATTTCATTTGCTACAGAAAAGCATAGATTAGCATAGAAGAATGGAAAAGCAAAGATGGATTGCAGAAGCTTTTTATGTATTACTGTGAAATTTTTAATGGAGATTTCTAATTCCTGTTAGTTTAATAGCTTCTTCCTCAGCAAAAAAGCAGTATAAATGTATTTCTACAGTTAAAAATGCAATATAATAAATTCTGATGACTCAGCAGTTGTTAAATTTTCAACGCGATGTCATCTTCTCTAGCTAAAAATCTCACGAGAAGAAACAAGTCATGCACCCTTGTTAGTAGTCATGCTAAATCATCACTGGCATCTAAAATCAGTAGTCAATCACAAAAGACAACTTAATAGCCGTAAATTTTGTTTCATTTTGGTGATTATAAATCAGGAACTAACAAGGCATGATTAGACACGTTGAACAACGAATTTCGAGATTCAAATAGGTGGACATCAATCACGAAATTAAAATGTATGTAACTTTCAAGTTTTCCTTCAGCCTAGGAACCCTTAAAATGATTTCGTGAATACAGTTCTTAACTTTTCACGTTGATAAGGAAGTTTAAAGGGATTTAATTGTTTTCGATATCATAGCCAAACTCTGGCTCAAACCCTTTTACTTTTTAGTTTGAAATGACCAACAATTAAACAAACTGACAAATATACAGAAACAGAATTTATGATTTTCGAATTTCTTCAAGTACTATTTAGTACTTCAAGTACTATTGTACTTTTCAATACAATTTATATTGAAGACTACCTCAATGGCGGATATTGACAACAGTATTGAATAGCTGATGGAAATTTACTTTCCAGGTTTCTTGTTCCATAAAGATCTGCTTTGTTATTTCAACTTTTCACAGTAAATTCAATGATTTGCAGTCAATTTTAATTGAGAATATGATACTTTTATTCACTTTTTGGCCAGCAAATGTTTTCGAGTAATTTTTTTGTAGATTACGTCCTGGAGTCTCCATTTGAGGAGTATAAGACAAGTCAGATCAACAATTATACACAAGATATCATAATAATTACTACCGTATATCAATTAGTTTAGGTGAGGCTTAATTTTGATGTGAAAGGAACTCTTGTAGGCTACACTATTAGAAGCTTTATCAGCTACATATTTATTCAATTGTTTTTTAAATATTTCTATATTTTCAAGACTATTTAACAACTGCGGCAGCCTGTTTTAGAGTTTCCTACCAATATAACTTGGTTTTTGTTTGAATAAGCTATTATTGTGACTCACAAAGTGATAATCTCCTCGGCTTCTTGTATTATAATCGTGAACGTCAAGATTTTGGTTAATATCATTCGTTTTTACATAAAGTAGCTTCATACACATATAAGCAGGGTACAGTTAAGAGACCAAGTCTCTTGAACAACGGCCTACATGAATCTAATCTATTCACACTTTCTATATACCTAAGGAGTATAAGACAAGTCAGATTAACATTAGTCATATACACTAGATACCATAATCAATTACTATATCAATTAGTTGAGGTGAGGCTTAATTTTGATGTGAAAGGAACTCTTGTACACTATAAAAATCTTAAACACCCTATCAAGGTTTTGCTTGGATGAATTACCCGATACTGAGATAGTATACCAAATATGTGACAGTAAGAGCCCATGGTAAGCTGTAAAAAGTAACTTTTTGTCATTCAATCTAGCGAGCTTTCGCAGGACAAATCCCCTATATGAAATTTTACAACATATTTGCTCAATGTATGGAGCCCAGCTCAATCGCCTATCCAACAAAACTCCTAGAAATGCAATGTTTTCTTCCTGGTCTTGTTGATTATTATCGTTTACAAGCACGTTTATAGCCCTATCTTCATTTGAATTGTGTTTTTTTTTTTTAAATTGAAGGCGAGACTCAACTTCATAGGCGTCCTTGATCCTTTTACTTTCTTAGGAGAACGCAAAACTAGAGTCTTGCAAAAAGAATGTAAGGAAAGGAATGAAGAAATTGATAATAATTATCAGCTAACAATAAATTAATCGCGTGTAAAGATTAAGATAGGGTTCATGAAATAATTTGGCACCGAATTTAACTGCGAGGAGATCCAACTACCAATAACAATAGAGTAGTTATAATTAACCGGACTTAGTTAATAATTTGGTTAATCGATTTCTAGCATCCACAGTGCTAATGGAGTAGAATTAACTCTATCTGAATCTATTCAGCTGTAATATCAGGTAACTAATAACTTTGTGATTCGTAATTTAAGTTTGCAATTTGGAATTAGCTATGGATTCATTCCAAGTTCTGAACTCTACGTTCAAAGCAAGCTCTGTGATACCATAGACCAACCATTCTATGTGTATGAATGAATGTGAAAACTTTTTGTATTATTTGTTTGTTAATATTAGTAAGTTAGGATAGAACAAATCTGCTCATTAGTCTCAAGACTAGATAGCAATAGTATTTACAGAAAAAAATTGTTTTTTACTATAAGTCTATTTTTATCGTTGATTCAATAATCTGAACATTGTGTAATTTTAAATTGATATCCTAGAACTAAAAAAAAGTGGCCATTGTTCTTCAAAGTGGAATTCCTTGTGAAAAATTGGCATAACCTAATATTTTGATACTCTAATATCCTAGTGGTGGAGAACTCAATTTCTCAAGAGTCCTGGAAATATTGATGTATTTTGAAAACTACATTTTAGTTTTTAAAAATAGTCTTGAAAATATAGAGTTATTTTAAAAAAATATTTAGTAGATAAAGCTTTTTATAGTGTACAGTGGAGACTTGGTTTCCTAAACGTATAGGTCAAGATATGCTACTTTATATGTAAAAAAATGATATTAACCAAAATCTTGACGTACACGATTATAATACAAGAGGCCGAGGAGATTATCACTTGGTGATTCACAATAGTAGCATATTTGAACAAAAACCTAGTTATTTTAGTAGAAAACTCTACAACAAGCTACCCACAGTTTTAAAGAGTCTTGAAAATATAAAAAAATATTTTAAAAACAACTGGAAAAATATCTAGTGGATTAAGCTTTTCATATTGTACAAGAGTTCTTTCCACATCAAAATTAAGCCTCACCAAAATAACAAAACAAAATATTTTGGACAACATTTGTTAATGAAGTAGTTTCAGATTTTTCCAAATTCCTACATGATTAAAAAATGACGAAGAAATGACAAAAGAAGGCTGACGAAGTGAAATGCATCCCTCCAGCATCTCCAATATGAGCGAGTGAAACAATATATAAAAGTGAAATACAGTGTCACTTTCAATATTAGATTAAAAAATGATACAATAGTCCTCACTATTCAATATGAAAGTCTACGAGATCAGTCTAGCATTTGCAAAATAGCTCTACTCAATATATCACAGGCCTTTGTAAGAATAATCTATAATCTTGAAATGAAATCCATAGCATGCGCTCCGCAATATATATATGATACAATGTATAGTAATAATAATAGAATAATCCATGCATCTGAGGTAATAATTGAGGCTATAGCCTTTCTCTGCGGTTTTCTGACTAGTCTATAGTCTGGCAGCCTATTGTTGCAGATAGCCTCAGTAATGAGGATGTGTACGTGAAGGGTCAAAGGTTAGGCACTGCTTTCTGCGATACTTGTGCGTTGTTCGTGACGTCATCATGATTGTCCATATATGACTCACTGGGAGTACCACGTACATTGTATTATAGTGTAGTGTGATATATTATGTAATGTATTGTAATTGCGAGGAGGAAGTGATGAGTGATGATCAGGTGGAGTCTTGTGAGGTGAAAAAAGTATTAGGTAAGAGTTGATGAGTTGTCAAACAAATAAAGTACCTATCTAATAAGAGATAAAATGCTCTGCAACAATACCGGTGGCTCGGAACCCACCTAAAACTGTGGGTCAAACTCATCAATCACCATCATCCAACTCATTCCCCACGCACAGGTCTTAGATCTATGTGAGCTTCATCCTCAAAAAAAAAAATGATCAATTATCACAATTTATTATTTTTTGTAAAATATTGATTCTTTTCAAAGGATCAAAGCCCATATAGGTCTGACACCTGTGCGTGAGTAATGAGCAGTTCATGAGATGGACCTTGAGTTTTTAGGTGGACTCCAAGCCACCGGGAAGCGACTTCACAGCAGAGAATAGAGTTTTTTTACAGGCCAATTCAATTGGCCAAAGAGGGACCAGGAGTTCGACTATTCAATTTTGACCATTTCTGGTTGAAAATTTAGAAAATAATACTGTTAAAAATAGGTTCGCAAATAAAATATATGATGAAAGGTAAATAAGAGATACATAATAGAAGTCACATAAGGTATATAATAAGAGATGGAATTAATGGTCTACACCCTATTTATTCATCACAAATTGATAATAATAATACAGCAAAGAAATTTACAATAGAATAAACTTCAGAATAAATTTTTATAAATGGAAAGTTATACCAGAAAAAACCTCCAAGAGTTGGAACAAAATGGAGTGAAGATAGAGAATCTGAATTCGCACAAAAAATGAAGAATGTGGGCAAACAAGGAGAACAAGTACAAAAAATGAACAATCTTTACTCAGCGTCTTCCACTTTGGGAGTTTTACGTCTAATAATAATAGATTCTAATAAATTCTAAGGAACTTGCATGGTAACTTCGTAAACTTTTATTTTATATATATATATATATATTTTTTTTTTTTTCGTATTTATGATACCTTCGTTTTTTAAATGATTTATAAGCACAACTCATAACCGCGCACAGATATTTCTTTGCGGATATGTTATTTTTCCAATAAATGTTTAAATGTTGTAATTTATTACAAACTTTATGAACTGTATAAATTTTGTAATCATACTGTATTAGCTGATTCACAAGACCGCTGTCTGGGAGATAATTCATCGTTGTACAATTAATCTATTTTGATTGTTATGTCTACTAAAGTTGTTGAATTTGACATGTGCGATTGATAAGAGTGTGGTTGAATGTAAAAATATTTTCAATAATATTAAAAAAAAAATTTTTTTAACAAATTTAATTTGTTGAGTATTGATCTTCAACTTGACTAATTAGTAAATTGATCTTCAAGTTGACAATCAAGTAAGTTAATGAAAGATATATAAAAGAAAGTTATATTCCTGAGAACAATTTAAAAAAAAAAAACAAAGATTGGCCCACTAATAATTTCTCTTTCCCCCCCCCCCTTGAGATGCTTGTACCGTGTGATTTATATGAGGAATGCGCAACATATAATATTAATTTACATAACTTATTTAATAATTTCCATTATTAGTAGTTAATATTGGGAATATTTCCTTGTTTGTTGTTTATAAGGCTTACATAATTCATTCATCAACTAGCTGTTATTTGTTTCTTATTCGTGATGTGTGATTATCGTCACTTTCTAAACACTTGATTATTCAATGATGGAACGTTGAAACTATTCAAACAACGCTGTAACAAATATGATATTGCTGTGTACCATGTACATGATAGTGTCATCTGTAAGATAGGTATGTTTTTGTCTAAAGAAAGATACCACTTACAAAATAGTCAAAAATTATACACAAATTGATAATTATAGCTCACACCAATAGTTCCATGTATAATCAACCTGAACTTGTCTTTTAGTTTCATGAAATTACCAATAGACTTATCAAATTATGATAATTATGTGCCACTATTATTTTTGTTTGCAAAATAAGCGAGCATAGATGAATAAAACACTATCAATTTCGTAATATTTTGAACTATGATTCAGAGAATAGATTATTGTATGTAGTGAGTAGAAAACTATATTTTCCTACAACTGCTCGTAAAGTAGTTCTTTACATACTGAAAACTAATTGTAAAATACCTCTTTACTGCTCCGCAAGCGGTAAAGTACTTTACGCTCGCCAGCTGTTTTCTTTACGCTTCTGTTTTGATTTTGATGTCTTCTCATTGGTGGATCACGGAATCCATGAATTCTCATAACCTCAAAAATGGCGCACGCTAATCAAATCTGCGCACGGTCTGTGATGTTACAAACTACAAGCTTTTTTTGTGTTGTAATCCAGAACTGCAGTTGTAGGAAAAATATTGTATGCAATTCGCGCGTGAAGCTTCTTTATCGCTCTCGCAAAATTACTGCGCTCCGCTATGCGTCGCGCAGTAAATGTTTTGGCTCGAGCAATAAAGTCGCGCTTCACGCTCTTAATACATAAATAACTATTTTAAGCAGTTTAGTCAAGTGATGTTTTGCCTCTAAATATGCTGTCTAGAATGCTTTTAGTTTTATGTTGAAGCTCTATCACTTGTCTTTGGCTGTACGCAGGGTTTTTGGTCATAATTCTTTTTCGAAATTTATTATAATGGATATTATTAGGGCTTTGAAATGTTATCTATTGACATGAGAAGTTTTTTTCTTCAATTATTTTGTGAAATGTGGGGGTTCATATCTTCAAAGTTGAAGTTTTTGGGGGCAATTGATTCAACCTTTGAGCGATTTTAGACGTTTCATAAATTTTCCACAACTAAAAGACACCTTGAGGAATAAAATGATATATTTTTTAAATCAATCTAACAAATAGTTATCTCAAAAAAAAATTTAGAAAAATTGAAATTTTTTACAGATTTAATTTTTTTTTTTTTTTTGAAAAAACTATTCGTTAGATTGAAATATAAATTATGCCATTTTATTCCTGAACACCGGTCTGTCGTTTAGCAATATAAAATTTATCGAAAGTTTAAAATTACTTGTAGAATAGATCAATTGCCCCCAAAAACCGAAAAGTTTCGACTTTGAACCCCTATATTTCACAAAATAATTGAAGAAAAAATTTTTTCCTCATAGCAATACATAGCATTTAA
Source organism: Conomelus anceps (assembly GCA_948455865.1). NCBI lineage: Eukaryota > Metazoa > Arthropoda > Insecta > Hemiptera > Delphacidae > Conomelus > Conomelus anceps. Next base: position 14,284,588 of record OX418227.1, on the reverse strand, counting down.
ACGCCCTACTAATATCCAATGCAAGAAAAAACTTATGACCTGTGCATAGCCTTAATGTTAGAAAAAGATATAAAACTGTTACCTTTTTTTATCTTCTATCATGACCGATAACCAAAAGAAAAAAAATCAAAAGAGAAAACCTCAGCCTCTACTAAAAAATTATACTAATTACTGGAAATTATAGAAAAATAGTTTATGTAAATAGACTTTACTAAACAATTCACCACGTACTTATTCATATGAGACCATTTCACATTTCGTTGAAATGCTTCCTCACACATGGCTAGATGCATACTCACTCAGTGGGGTGCTTTGAGTAGGCCTCCAGCCGTGACTGAGGAGGCATCACAACAATGCGAAATGGTATAACACAAAGAAGTAAATGCTGAGTTGACTTGTAGAGCTTATATTTAATAATTATGTTGAAATATCAAGTGAAAAGTTAATAAGGAACTGCAACAGAGAAAATGATACAATCTAGGCTCCTAAAAATTTATAAGTGCATGTATTTTTTAGTACTAATCAATTCAAACGAATATAATATGATATGCTGTTCTGTAGTAAAGGTGAGGCTGGGAAAGGTTAGGAAGACACAGTCATGTAAATTGTCTCGTCTTTTGTAGTAAACTTAACAAAATATGTCAATTTTTTCAAATTAATAAATTTTATGAGGAAACAAACCCACACATAGAATCTAACATTTAACCATTGTCAGCATTTTCTGCGGTTCTTCTGTATTTTCTACTGTCATCATCATCAACATCATCATGAAATTTCCCTCCCATCGATCACTTTGAAAGGCAAAAGTTAAAGCCAAAAATGTCTCCTGCAATGACAGATGGTGGTGAAAAAGACTTTCTCAAACCTTCTCTCTCACTCATTCCCTCTCTCTCACTCACACCCTCTTTCACATCACTAACTTTTCCTCACTCACTCTTTTTCTCTCTCTCTTTCTTCCCTTCATGAACTCTTAATTCTCTTAATTTCTCTCTCTTATTTCTCAGTGAAAATAATACTTTCACGAGTTTGTGACAAACAGCAAGTCGGTATGACGTCATCAATCATCAAAAAACGTCACGTGACGACTGGGACTGAAACGTTTCGTTACGATTGGAATTGTGACGTCACGTGATGAGGCCACCAGATGGTGTGTGGGTGATTTGTCAGTTTTCTAAATGTCTGAGTCACATCTTCAGCTGTAGAAGGCATAGGAAAGATCTACAATTCGTTTAGGTGATGGTACATTACATGATCCATAGAAAATGAGCCATCAATTACTATTATTGCAGATTTTATTGATGTGTACAAAAGTGAAATCATTCCCAAGACATTTTACTATGACTAGTGAATAATGTTATCTATTATTTTCGTTATTGTGGAAGTGGTTTCTGTTCCACAATTAGTTATCAGTGTTTCTAGGGGTCCGTCACTGATTGAGCATTATGAATAAAAAGTAAAACCTTTTGGCAATATTATGGCTTGAGGTGAATTCGTCCAAGATACAAATCAAATCAAATTGGTTTTTATTTTCCATGATCACAATATCAAAAATTCGAGTCATACAATACCATTGCATTTCTTGCAAACAAAAAATATTATAATTGAAACTTACAGTAGAAATTGAAAAATATTCCAACATAATAATTAAATATAACTTGGAGTTTAACATAATTACACAGAAATACAACGCAATTTTCAAAAATACCTTCATGAATGCTCTCCACAAAGGCGAAGCTTTGAGAGAGTAAAAGGCTACTTCAATGATTGCTTGGACACAGGAAGTAGCACAGAGGTTTGTTAGATAGTACACACACTCACTTGTGCAGTCAGACCTTGTGTAGAGGTGGTAGTGGATTGTTATTCATGAAGTTTCAGATTATTTATGGTGAGCTTTGCATAGATTCAACTCTGTTAGCTCAGTGAGGAAAGCATTTGGAAAAAACCACCTTACTCCTCGTTCGCCTAGTATGCTCTTTAGATCAAAACATGATTTTGAGGTCTAAAGAGTCACTTGCAGTCGAAATCGGCTATGGTAGTAGACATTCATATATTATATTATTCAGAAATTTGTCCCATACATTATTTTTTGTTCAGGTTTGACGCAAATACAAACGCAGGCTAGTTGATGTGAGGCAAGGTGAATTTTAATTTTAATTGAATACACAGAAACGTATGAGACTGCGTGAATAGGAGCGAGTGTGAGGTCCAATTCATTCCTGTGTTCTACAAAATGTCACCATAGAACAACCAAATTCAGTAATAAAAGTAGTAGTTTGCTAAAATACGGGTCTCAACTAAACCAATACAATGATAAGAGTCAACACATGAGGTCTGACATAATAGAACGCACTTTTCACCATGGAGCCACTGCGCTACCTTTTGTAGAGCACTGAAGCAAATATTCCTTCACAAATAGAAGCGAGGTTGTGCTGTAATCAATTATTACTGTTGACGTATTTAATGAATATTGGACATTATTTTCGCTTGTATTCGGGAACTATTGTTTATTACCGTGCTTCACAAAAATTTACAAAAAATTGTTTGGAAGCGTTTTCAGCTGTTTCTTTTTGAACTTGTGGTGTCTGTACTCATTTTAAAACTCTGGAACTGCGTTGTGAAAACTGCGCTGTGATTGCGCCAAACCTCAAAAACAATTAAAATAAGCTCTGGTAGCGCAGTTGGTTGGAGCGCTTGTCTGTGATTAGATGAGACTCTGGCTGACTTCGTTTCCTGCAGCCTTGAGTTCGAATCTCATTCAGTCACGGATGTTTCTCATTCTTTGTAGTGGTGAAAGTGATCTTGTGGAAGATAAATAAATAAATGTTCCATTTCTCTCTTCTAAAAATAAAGTACAATTCAAACTAAACTTAATTCTTCTCAGACAAGAGAAATTAGGTACTCCCGAAATAATTCTTAATGATATTATAGATATTCATGATGAGTAAAAAGACGAAGTTGGCACAACCACATTTATTAAAAATAAATCTTTATATTTTTAATAAATGTGGCTGTGACAACTTCGTCTTTCTATTCATTATGGATGTTTCTCATCAATAATCCATTTACTTCATCACCCACACGCACAAGTATCAAGATTCATGTGGGCATCATCTACATTTAAAAATAAACCTAGCTGTTTCATGAAATGTAGCTAATAAAACTCAAAATAGAGCTAGAATAATGCAAGATCCTAAATTATCTGTAGATTGTCATCAGTGATCCTTGGTTTAATACATTTTCCCTCCCTTTACACTCTCTTTCTCACTTCAACCTTTTCTTTCTCCAGCGGGCCAAATTCCAGCGCGACTATTTAATTGTGAACAAGCACTGGAGAACTAGAAAACTGGAGAGTGTTGCTGGAGACAAAGCGCCCTCCATCTTGGCAGTGACATTCCGTCACGAAAACAGCTCTAGGTTTCTTCTCTCAGGAGACTTAGTAGAGCGGAATTATTGCTACATTCTAAGTGTGGGAGGGGGAATAGGAAGGGAAGAGAGGAGAAAGGAAGGCAAGAGTAAGAGGGAAGAAGGGGAAATGATGTGGAAGAAAGAGGAAAGGGAAGAGAGTTGAAATGATGATAAAGGGAAGAGAAGAAACAGGATGGAAGGGGGAGTAAGGTGATGAATAGGGAATAGGGAGGGGGAAGAAATAGGGAAGTAAGGGGAAATGGAAAGAGTAATGAACGTGGAATTAGAATAAGTCTTAGATTAAAGATACAGTAGTGTAATAGGGAACAAAATTTCTGAGAGAAAATACGTGAAATTGCTGGCTGTGAAAACAACATGAGAAGTGATAGCCGTGAGCCGTAGCAGGTATCTGTTCAGTCAGATACAGATAAGCTACAAACTCCTGGGCCCTCTTTGTGATTGAATTGTTCAGCAAAAAGAATATGTTGTCTGCTGTAAAATCACTTCCTGTTGGTTCGGAGCCCATGTAAAACAGTAAGTAACAGTCATTAATGAACATCATCCAACTCATCACTCACATGAATATCATACTGTCATTATTTAATAACCTTGAAATTTTACAATTTTTTGGGCCTTTCATGTCTTTGCACCACTTTATATTTATTGTATCAAACATTTTTTTGTTCTTTTTCTCTTCTCCATCTACTTGATGTTATTCTTTTTCTCCCTCTTCTTCGTTTTCTTCTTCTTCTTCTCTCTCCTGCACTTATTCTTCTTTCATTTCTACTCCTCCCCCTCAACTTCTTCATGACCCACTATGTTTCATTTTTGTTGTTTTTCTCTTCTTCTGTTGTCTTCGCCGTCATCGTCTTCTTCCTTTTTCCTCTTCCTTTTCTTCGTCTTCCACGTCTCGTTCTTCTCATTTTTGTTTTTCATTTTCTTCCTTAATTTTCTATTATTTCACCTTTTCTTCCTTTTTTCCTATCATTCCAGATCCTACATTTCTTCTTTGCTCCATTTTCCTAAATGCTTGTTGTTTTTTCTCTGCTATGTCATTTTTATGGTCATCTTTACATCCTCTTTTACTTCTTCACCCCCCTCTTATTGTTTTCCCCCTTTTCTCCCATCTTTTTCTTTTTTTTCAATGCAATTTCCCTTCTCTCTATGTGTTATTGCAAACTTCTTTCTCATCATATTCGTCTTCCATTCCATGAAATCTTCTTTTGAATCTCATTCGTCGTCCATTCCATGCAGTCTTTCTTCTTATTTTTTTGTCCTGTTCTTATTTTATACCATTTCCCTCTTCATCCTTTTGTCTCCTTACTCTATTTTTCTGCGCATGCGCAAAGCGTCCTCTATTTCAAGGCCCGACACCTAGCTAGCCTACCTGACGTGAATAATTGCAAATCCACTTTGGGTTTAAATTCGGGTGTTGCTCGATTCAATTTCACGCTCAAAAACGCTTCAAGACCCCCCCCCCCCCACTACCACCACCACTCCTCCTGCGATGTTGAATGTCCGTTTGTTGTTTACCAAACCAGCTATGAATTTCAATCAACGCTAGAATGCCTGACTCGGTTTTGCTGCTCGAGATTAGAGGTAGGCTATTTGAGGCTGAGACCTGTGTTAGATAAAGAATAAATACTCTCTCACTCTTACCATAGTAAGGTACAAGTATGCTACAACTATCAAGGATCAAGCTCTTTCAATCAACTAGAAGATAAACCAAACGTGAGCTGATGACTATATTATTTTATCATGTGTTTTATCGTGATACAAATTTTCAAAATTATTTCGAGTTCTAATAATATGTCTTCTTTTTTTTTCTTTTTTTTGTAGATTACGTCTTGGAGACTCCAGTTAAGGAGTATAAGACAAGTCAGATCAACAATATTATACACATAATTACTTCAATTAGTTGAGGTGAGGCTTAATTTTGATGTGAAAGGAACTCTTGTACACTATAAAAAGCTTTATCAACTAAATATTTCTTCAATTGTTTTTTAAATATTTCTATATTTTCAAGACTCTTCAAGAACTGCGGTAGCTTGTTGTAGAATTTCCTACCAATATAACTAGGTTTTTGTTTGAATAAGCTACTATTGTGACTCACCAAGTGATAATCTCCTCGGCTTCTTGTATTATAATCATGTACATCAAGATTTTGGTTAATATCATTCGTTTTTACATATAAAGTAGCTTCATACACATATAAGCAGGGTACCAAGTCTCTTGAACAACGGCTTACATGAATCTAATCTATTTACTCTTTCTATACACCTAACCGCTTTCTTTTGGATCTTAAACACCCTATCAAGATTTTGTTTTGATGAATTACCCCATACTAAGATAGCATACCTAATATGTGACAGTAAGAGCCCATGGTAAGCTGTGAAAAGTAACTTTTTGTCATTCAATCCAGCGAGCTGTCGCAGGACAAATACCCCAGATGAAATTTTACTACATATTTTCTCAATGTATGGAGTCCAGGTCAATCGTCTATCCAACGTAACTCCTAGAAATTTTCTTGTTGACGGTTCAGAAAGAAGGCCTGTGGGGATCGTCAAGCTGTGGGAATCTACAAGACTAATAAGAATAGGAATAATAAATAATAAGTCGAAATTGTCGCAACCACATTTATTAAAACTTTGACAAACTAGTTTCGGTTGTTATAACATTATCAATCTCAATCAAACTCTGAATTTGATTGAGATTGATAACGGTATAACAACCGAAACTAGTATCTCAAAGTTTTAATAAATGTGGTTGTGACAATTTCGCCTTATTATTCATTATGGATACCTTCCACAATATCACCTTCATCACTACAAAGAAAGTTAATAGGAATAATATTTTGAAACTAAACTCTAACCAACTGCGCTAACAGAGCCGCCAACGTTTTATAATTTGAATACTAATTTTTTGTTATGAGGCTACTAGAGCCAGTGTCTAGCTGCTGTCCTGTGAGATGCTGGTAGTTGATGAATTGATTACATGATAATAATCTTTGAAAGTAAACTATTAATGTCGAGGTCATAATAATTACTGTAGCTTTGACACTATCATTATACTGTCTAACTGAATGCTTCCCACATGAATAGAATAGAATGACTTTTTTATTTGTTGACGTGGTGAAGTTTGGACTGTAATGTCCACTCTACCTCTTAACCACAGAACTCTGTTCTTATGAACAGAGTTCAAAAGAAAAAAGGATTATAAACTTAAAAAACACTTTTGAATGGAAATTGACTCACGTTATGGCGTGACGGCCGTTTCGCTCTGTTGTCAAGAGCATCATCAGACGACCCACAGTACACTGATTCAAGGCATGAGTTTGAGGGTTAGTTATGTTGGAATGGTGAAGGGGTGGGGGGATGAGTAGGCGGGAGGTTTGAAATTGGGATTATTTTGTCAAATAGAGTATGTGAGAAGAAGTTAAGTTGATCATTTAAAATGTTGTCAGGTTGCTGCTTTGCATGTTTGTATATCTCATATTGTTCTAAAACATTGAGTTTCTGGCTTTTGTGAGTGAAGTGTAGTGTGTCTAAACTAGTGTCAATGTCTGTATAACTGTGGCCTGTTGAAATGATGTGTTCAGCAAAAGTGGAATGTGTGTTTGGGTGTGAGATGGCTCTTGTGTGTTCTTTGAATCTAGTGGTGAATGTCCTGCCAGTTTGTCCTATATAGAACTTGTTGCAGTCATCACATTTCAATTTGTAAATTCCAGATCTGTTGTACTTGTTTTGAGATGTTGTCTGAGACAAACATTATTCGGTATTCTACAAATTACAAACACCTGCAGTCTCAGACAACATCTCAAAACAAGTACAACAGATCTGGAATTTGCAAATTGAAATGTGATGACTGCAACAAGTTCTATATAGGACAAACTGGCAGGACATTCACCACTAGATTCAAAGAACACACAAGAGCCATCTCACACCCAAACACACATTCCACTTTTGCTGATCACATCATTTCAACAGGCCACAGTTATACAGACATTGACACTAGTTTAGACACACTACACTTCACTCACAAAAGCCAGAAACTCAATGTTTTAGAACAATATGAGATATACAAACATGCAAAGCAGCAACCTGACAACATTTTAAATGATCAACTTAACTTCTTCTCACATACTCTATTTGACAAAATAATCCCAATTTCAAACCTCCCGCCTACTCATCCCCCCACCCCTTCACCATTCCAACATAACTAACCCTCAAACTCATGCCTTGAATCAGTGTACTGTGGGTCGTCTGATGATGCTCTAGACAACAGAGCGAAACGGCCGTCACGCCATAACGTGAGTCAATTTCCATTCAAAAGTGTTTTTTAAGTTTATAATACATATTAGTGGAAACAAGATGGATCTTCAACATCAGAAAAAAGGATTTTGCACTCAGAGTACACACTAATAAGATAAGGGCGAAAAAAGACCATTAAGCTTCCGGTAAGGAATTGAAGGTGGAGAGAAAAACCCAAGAATAATAATTGTTAATTACCACTCTAAGAAAGACTTTCCCTGGATCTTGGCAGGGAAAATCCCCTCTGCTTGAGTATAGATAACGGCTGACAAAGAGATCTGGAAGCTACTTAAGAAAAGAGAAAGAGAATGGGAAGAAGATGTCTGATGAATTAGCTTGGTGATTGACTTTCGTCTATTGAACAATAATGTTATTGTCTGGCAGAATAGAAAATAAAAAAAGAAGAGGTATTTGAGTTCTATTCAATCAGGGATTAGAGAATAGAGTTCATGAGGAGACAAAAGGAGGGAAGAAAGAAGAAAGGAGAAGAAAAAGGCCGGAAGAAGGAGAAGAAGAATCCCTAGCGGAATGAGGAAAAGAAGAATAAGAGGATTATCAAAGAAAAGAGGAAGAAGGAGAAGTGGTTGAGAAGAAATAATAATTGGAAGAATAGAAATAGTGGACTAGGAGGATTGAGCAGAAAAAGAAGAAGAAAGGGAAGAGGTTGAATAAGAAATAATAATTGAAAAAGAAAGATAGAAGAATAAGAGAATGAAGCTGAAACGTTGAATAGGAATTGTATCGATGATGAGCTAAGGACAAGAAGAAGAAGACGTAGAGAATGAAAAGGAGGTAAGGAGGAAGGAGAAGATGAACAAGAAGAACAAAACGAGAAGAAATTAATCAGGTAAGCCTTATCACAGTGCTGCAGCAAAGTGGAGTGATTGATTCAAAACAAGATGTGGGAAATTGGTCTTAAGATTTCAGCTAATAATGGAATTGAAGCGAAGCCTTACTAAGTAGCTGAAGCTCTGTTAAATTCAATTATCAATTACAGACATTTTATCCTCCTTTTGTCTCACAGCTCTTTTTATCATTGATTTCTTGCTGGAGAAGGCTGAATTGCGTGATTTTATAAAATAGCTCATCAAAAAATGTTTACAAATTTCAAGCAATCTGATTCACTACTTGGAGAATAGAGAATATTTTCAGAAATGATGCCAGAACTCAATAATATAATTACCTTGATTATTAGCCTGTGTATTGGTGTATTTATTAGACAGGGGAGTGTTAGTCATGAGCCGTAGCAGGTAGATAAAAAGATCAGTCAGATACGAGCTCCTGGGCCCTCTTTGTGAGGGTGACCGATTGGATTCGCCAGCACGAAAAGACTCTGTTCTCTGCTGTGATAGCTATTTGTGTACCTAGAGCGAAAAGTGGGGTTTTTCTGCACCGAGAAACAGTTTTTTCACGAGCCGAAGGCAAGTGAAAAACATTTCTCGAGTGCTGAAACAATACTTTGCGCTCGAATTACGCATTAAATTTTTCCTACAGTAATGTATAAAGTAATTTGAACAGAACAAAACAGGACATACATAACCTATCTTCGAATCAAATCGATTTCAACAACTACAGCTGGCTGTATTTCGTAGCTGAAGCAGAGTAGCCAACCTATTTTTGAATGCAGAATAGGGAACCTGCGTATAAATGCTCACGATTTTGTGTTGTTAGATTGCAAATCTGGAGTGCGGAAAAGTACTTTCAAGCACTGGGGTTTACTTTCCCGCACTAGTGCAGGAATAGACTATTTTGCGTGCTACAGTTAGTGCAAAAATAGGCGCTTTTTCGGGTCTCTGTAGGAAAAATCACTTCCCTGTGGTTCATAACCCACCTAAAACTTTACGTCAAACTCATCAATCACCATCATCCAATTCATTACCCACGCACAGGTCTCAGACGTATGTGGACTTCAATCTCCGAAAAATCAATGATTCCTCCCATTTTTATATTGTTCTGTACTAATCATTCCAATATTCAGTTGATCTATGTCAATATATTTCTGTGGTGAGATCTGGAGAAACTGTCAATTTTTTAAGCTTGTATGAGCGGTAATAACTTGAAAGTTCTTTGTTAATTTGATATACCAATGATACTAGAAAAATTCTGATAATTAATCCATAAAATTGAAGTATCATTGATGTTACATCCAGCTTTTTTTCAATTTGAAGCTGAAACTTTGAGTAAAGTTTGCATCAAATGCCGGGCTTGGTCTCTTCAAATCTATGGTTTTAATCGATTTGTAATGTTATTCTGACTACACAACTGTGGAAATTTTTTGATTTAAACGAAGTCCAAATATAGTTTACATCCATTTCAAACATGACATCTCCTAATTTTACCCTTTCAAGAAAACACAAAACACACTCACTTTATTTCAGGGTAGGCGAAATCCAACAGAATTTCAACACATAATTGGACAAATGGATACATCAGTTGAAGCGGACTCAGAAGCGTCATAAACGTCATAAGAGCGTCATCATAAACTGGCTACGTCAGCGGACGAGTTTCAACCAATAGGAATCGATCAATCTGCATGGCATGTTGGACATGTAAACACGCGTCTGTTATGGGACATGTGTTTGATATGCGAATGTGTCACACGTATGTGTCACACGGATGTGACACGGAATGTGACACGGAATGACTCACCATGATCGTGTTTACGAGCGAGTTCACTGACAGCTTTGATTTGATGCGTTTTTGACACTATTGTCTCACAGCTTATGACGCGGAAAGCTGTAGAGCAAGCTCTCACTATTACTGTTTATCATCTACTGTAGATTTTCTATGTATATTGTATTGTACTCTGTAATACTATACCAGCTATACTAGCTACACAAACTATACTGCAACTGCACATATCTTGCAAGGTATACTGCATATATCTTCGAAGCTATACTTGCTACACGAGCTAGACTGTATATACACTAGCAAGCTACTACTTGACAGTTCTGGGCTAGCTCTCATACTATCAAATATATAATCGTCTAGATGCTGTCGTCTGTCGACGAAAGTCTAGCTCTGGAGGACAAGGGATACAAGGAGGAGTAGAGAGAGGAGGATGAGGAAAAAGTTGAGAAAATAATTAATGAGACGAAAACAAGAAGAAGAAGGAGGAGCAGGAGGATGAAGAGAAGGAGGAGGTTGATAAAGAAGGAGGTGGATGAGAAGGACATGGCGGAGGAGGAGGAAGAGGTACAAGAGAAGCAGGAGAAAGGGTTTATGGATGAAGAGGAGGAGGAGGAGGAGGAGGAGGAGGAGGACGGAGAAGAAGGAGGAGGAGGAAGAGGAGGAGAAGGTGGAAGAGGAGGAGGAGGAGGAGGAAGAGGAGGAGAAGGTGGAAGAGGAGGAGGAGGAGGAGGAAGAGGAGGAGACGGTGGAAGAGGAGGAGGAGGAGGAAGAGGAGGAAGAGGTGGTGGAGGAGGTGAACGAGAAGGAGAAGCAGGAGGAGGAGGAGCAGGTTGTGACGGAGGATTAGAAGGAGTGAGAGAAGAAGAAAAATATGGCGAAAAAAGAAGAGGAAGAGCAAGTAGAGAAATAAAAAAGAGACTATCCAATTGAATTTTTGTAAATAGGTCTAGTCATACTAGATAACCTGATTCAATTGAATCGGGCAACCCTCTAGTTACTATATTTCAATCAGATTGCTAATCTATTATTCAAATGATGATGAATGATAATAATAATAATAATGATATTTTTTTTATTTAGGCGTTTTGCCATTCTGACATGTACATGAGCATGAACTATTGGCTAAAACCACCTCCAAACCTAGAGTCCGCCTGGAACTGTTTATCACATTACTTCAGAACGGCCTCTCATTCCTTTAGCTTATTCAAGCTACCCTGCTGCATCAAGATCTCTCTTCTTGGTCTGTAGTATGGTGATGATATAGCTAGCCATCTTCAACCATTGCTGCTTGCCTTGGAGCATAACAGAAACAACGTTTTCTGGGGACAACCAGGTAACAACAATTTAATTTATTTTATTAAGGCGTTTATAATAATAATAATAATAATAATAATAATAATAATAATAATAATAATAATAATAATAATAATAATAATAATAATAATAATAATAATAATAATAATAATAATAATAATAATAATAATGATAATAATAATAATAATAATAAAAATAATAATAATAATAATGAAATAATGATAATAATGAAATTTGTTGAAAAATGAAAATAGAAGATTCCCAAGAACATCCTAAAGCTAGAAGAGGTAGCCTTCTGTAGTATCAGAGGAGAGAAGAAAGACAACATCGGAGAGAATGAAGGAGTACTGGAAGAAGCGGAAAGAAGCATCCATGAAGAAATAATTGTTTCAACGTACGGTACCTCAAAGTGGGTGATTCGAAAAAAGAAGAAAAACAATTATAAGCGTATGGCTTTTATTGGTGCGGAGACGATGAACGATGTTGTGGGGAATTATATATAATTTATACTAGTAAGGATAGATAACAGTATTACATCATAAGATTGAAATATGACTTACGAATGTATATCAGGATATTCTTGTAGTGTGAAGCAACGAGAGAGTTTATAAAGGGTTGATGTTGGACATCGATGAAATTATGCCCTGGAAAGCTCTATAAAGCAAACGGATGTATAGAAGCTATTCTCGTAGTGTTAAAGTGATAACTATGTTGAAGGGTTGTGGAACAGCGATGTTGAAAGCTTGTTGATGTCAACTTACTGTCAACTTAGTGTTAAACATGGGGTTAACGTATGAAGAACAAGCTATATTATCATATTTCCGAGCAGAGAGCAACATAATGTTTCCTTTATCGAATTAAATTCATTCAATTGAATCTAATTCAATGAATTATTCTGATACAAATACATATTAATAAGTTAGTTCGAAGTTACTGACAATTGAACAAACTGACAAATTTACTTAAACAGAATTTTTTAATTTCGAATTCCTTTAATTGCTATCAGTTTATACTGAAGACTTCCGCAATAGCGGATATTGACAACAGTATTTAATAGCTGATGGAAATCGATGAATGCTACTGTACAAAAATATCAGTCACCACCGGGAATCGAACCACGGACCTCCCAATTGCCGGTCGGGCGCCTTAACCACTAGACCATGGAGACCTTTCTGCACAGCAGCATTCATTTTTAACTTGGCCATATCGGCTCGTATCTCACAAGTTAGTTCGAAGTTAGTGACAATTGAACAAACTGACAAATTTACTTAAACAGAATTTATTAATTTCGAATTCCTTTAATTGCTATCAGTTTATAAATTGTCTTCAGTATAAACTGAAAGCAATTAAAGGAATTCGAAATTAATAAACATTTTAATAATCAAAAGGGTCAAGATAGTTAAACACGAGAATTACTTGTAAAGAGAGAACAAGCTAATAACATTACATTTCTGAGTCCAAACTATTATGAAGTTGAAGATTCATCTCGTTTCCACTAATAAATAATAAAACTTTAAAAAACACTTTGAAGTGAAATATTGTGACTCACGTTATGGCGTGACGGCCGTTTCACTCTGTTGTCAAGAGCATCGTCAGACGACCCACAGTACACTGAGTGTACTTGACAGCAGAGTGAAACGTCCATCACGTCTTAACGTGAGTAACAATTTCCGCTTGAAAGTGTTTTTTAAAGTTTTATTACCAAACTATTATTCTATCAAAGTTAATTCGTAACAAAAATAGTATTAAGTCACTTTTAAGAGGCCCATATAAATGACAAGCGCGACTGACGTACGCACCGATAATAACCGGCCTTATTATACAGAGGCGCTTTAGTCACCGTCGAACGCGACTTTTATGACTAAAATACATCAGTTGAACGTTTAACCGAGCTTAACAATGTCAACGTATACGAATTCATACAAGTATTTAGAGCCCTCTGCTTGAAAACAGCTGATATTTTAATCAAATTTAACCGACTAGTGTAATTTAGCCATAATAGTCGCCCGCGACGGCGACTAAAGTGGCTCTGTATAATAAGGCTCCCAGCTCCTTAATGTAATATTACTAAGAGAGAACAAGTTGGCACATTTTCATTGAGTACTAAAAGTTTTCAGGAACGAAGAATCAAACGAATATAAGAAAATAGTGCAATAATCTGATAAATTGGAAAAACAAAGAAGAGAATACGAATAAAAGAGAATGATAAACGAAGAAGCGATCGTGAAACAAAGTAGGAAAGCATAGAAAAACGAAGCGATTGAAAGAATAATTATAATTACGATTATGGGAACGATTATGAGACTAGTCGAATAACTTAATTTTCATTTTTATGGTGTTCTCCAATTGCTTTTGAGCTCTTTCGTTACGCGTTCGCATTTACGTTACGTTTTTAAGCGTTTCCGTTCCGTAGAATCGTGAAATCGTATTAACAAAGTGAAAAGTAATATTCGTTCAGTTTACGACTGAACAGGAGTTACTTGAAATTACTATTTTAAAGTTTGTTGATGGACCCGTTTGAGTTGAAAACAAATAATAATAATTGCGTACTTGAAAGGAGTTTGTTTTTACGAGGAGTTATTATGAGTGCAAGTGTAACATCAAGTTAAATGGGAGGTTTTTTACGGTCGTATTGCTCCTGGGAAGTTTAGAGACTACTTTTGCTGGTATTGGAAAAGTGCTTAAATACTTGAAATACTGTAATTTTTTTACTTTATGGGATGATTTTTGGTGATTCAGATAGACACTTATTAAGCATCTTTTTAGGAGGATCGGGTGGTTCGGAGCCCACCAAAACTGTAGGTCCAACTCATCAATAACCATAATCCAATTCATTACCCACGCACAGGTCTCAGATCTATGTGGGCTTCATCCTCCGAAAAAAAAACTGACTTCCAACAAAGAGGAGGTTTTCTCTCAATTCGAAGTCCACATTTGTCTGAGATTTGTCTGTGTGCAATGAAAGGGATGATTGCGGTTGATGAGTTAGACCTACTGTTTTAGGTGGGTTCCGAGCCAATGGGAAATGATTTTACAGCAGAGAATAGAGTCTTTTTGGCTGGCCAATCCAATCAGTCACCCATACAAGAAAAGGCCAAGGATATTGTTGCTGATTGAACAAATACCTGATATATATACATGTGAACTGAATCGTGAAATTGAACACGTAATCTAAAGTTTGAGATTTTTCTTGTTTTTGTTTTTCTACTTTCTCATAATACTAATAGAATAATACAAGAATTTAACAATAATAGAAGTAGATTTTAAATTTAAATTCTGACACTACAGCAAAGGAGCTGTACAGAAAAAAATACACATTCAACTTGCTAATGAGCAGAGTGTTGTTTGTGAATGATTTGCATAATGCGAATGACTTGGCTTCACTTTCTCCTGGCAAGGATTGGAAAAGGACAGAAACAGTAAGGATATAAAGGAATAAAAAAGGATAGAAATACTAAAGAAGAAGGTAGGATGGGTGAGTGAGTGACCTCCACCTAATTCTCAACATATAATACCGCCAATTGTTCATTCAGAAATGTGCAGGAAATTGTTAAGCTACTGGTTATCCTTCTGTTTAATCCTTATCCTTTTGGAATAAATATTATCTTTTGCAGTAAGAAAATGCATATCCGATTGCATTATGAATGCGCATGCACCTGGATTGGGTGCATGTTGTTGTTGTTTTGAAAGAAGCATCTATGTGTTTCAAGTATGTGAAATTGATTTTCTTTGTGTAAGACTCTATAAGGAACTGAATCTATTCAAGACAATTCAAAGTATTATTAACTAGCTTTTGGATTAAAGGCATTTTGCAATTATCAAAAGATGCATCTATATTATTTAGGCATGTAAAATTGGTTTTTGGTCCAAAACTTCCAATGGCAAACACAATCCATCAAAGAAACTCCAAAAACTTAATAACTAGCATTATGATTGAGGCCCCAATGAGAGCTGAGAGCTGGAACCCCATAAATTATCAACATTTTCAAAACTCGAATATTTCATTCTGACTCCACAATGATTCTAAATGCCGATTTCTTCGGAAATCTGCATTACATAAAAACTTCTGCCATTAATCAATATTCACATTTAAACAGCAGGGTGGTGAAATCATGCCAATAAAAACCCCACATTTCAACATATGCAAATAAAAAATTCAGGACATTATTTTCGAAAAAATTATTCCCGAACACATTCTCATGCCTCTGGTAATTTGTGATTATTCATTAGAATTGTCCTAATGAGTTCCAAAATAATTATTCATTGCCAACTCAACAGACTGTGTGATTTATGCATCGACAGAAAACCTCCCTTCAAACCATTCATCCTTCCCCCTCCAACAGCCCATCACCCCTCCTCCCCCACCCGAAAAAAGAGTGCATCTGTATTTCAAAAATATTCATGAGCTGTAATAATGCGAACATGCACACAGTCATTGGGCACTGCCAATAAATCTGTCACCGTTTTGACTAAATTATGAGTTTTGGAGCAGATTTACAACGGTTTTGTCAATACAGCATTAGTGAGCAAGTGGTGAAATGTTTATATTGGTTGATAGAAATAATCTAAAGAAAAATTGAAATATATTCTTGAAATTTGATGAAATTTTCCATGACTAACGCTTGTATACTGTCTGATCAAGACAATCATTACTGTTTCAAGATTAGTGGAGGAATTTTTTTATCGATACTTTAGTGCTCAAGTAATAAAAAGCTCGTTTTTACAAAATTTATGATGAATTTTACAGCAGATTTACAAGGTTTTCATTAGTGTATTAGTAATGAAATGAGGACATAATAGTGAAATAGAGGACAATATGAAGCTAGATCAATATGGCTGATCGGGGAGTTATTGGAAATTGATTCTACAAATAAAAATTAGTTGGCATTTTTCAAGACTAACAATGAATGTGTCACAACCACATTTATTGAAGATAGTGAGATACTATTTTCGGTTGTTATACCATTATCAATCTCAAACCATCTAAAACTAGAGTACAGAGTAGCTTAATATAATTATACTAAACGTGGAATGATACTATTGGCTAAGGGATAGGCTGACCTTCATTGAGAGTTTGTGATTGGCTGAAGGCCATAACAAGTCACTGGTGGGAGGAGCAGCAAGATAAAAATAAGAGTCAAATCGAGAACTGAAAACCGTGAACATCTAGAAAGTAACAAAGAAGAACAATACACAAGTAGGCTAGAATTAAATCATATTTAAATTAAAAAATTGAAGCTCACTGAAATGTTAAATTTAAAAATGATATTATTGGCTATGGGATAGGCTGACCTTCATTGAAAGTTTGTGATTGGCTGAAGGCCATAACAAGTCACGCCCACTGGTGGGAGGAGCAGCAAGAAAAAATAAGAGTCAAATCAAGAACTAAAAACCGTGAACATCCAGAAAGCAACAAAGAAGAACAATACACAAGTATGCTAGAATTGAATCATTTTTCAATTAAAAAATTGAAGCTCATTGAAATTTTTAATTTAAAAATGATTGAATTATAGCCTAAAAATATTACACACAAAAAACTTTATAGATTATTCATTATCAGTATCATTACAAATTTTGAGGGCAAATAGCAAGCATGTATTATATGTATATAGGCTATATTATCAGAACTAGAATCAACTTCTTTGAAATGTAATAATATAGTAGTTGATGAAAAAGATTGCAATATATTGCACTAAAACGTAGTGAATTTAAACCCTTATTTTGATGTTCATCTCATTCAATGTTCTCAAGATTATTGTTACGGATTAATGCAGGCAGCACTACTTGGAAGTAACACACTAGGCATATAAGAAAAACTTCTAAGTATAGAATGATGTTTTCATAAATATTGTCTTGATAATCATCTGATTTATGGTACTTTTCTAACTCAATATATATATATATATATATATATATATATATATATATATATATATTAATATATAATTCCGTAAGTCAAATTTTTGTAAAGAAATTGTGAGTGACTGGATGGCCGTAGAAGGATGGGAGGGGTCTTATTTTAAAGGTCTTGACGTGAATTTTGAGGGAAAACTATTCATTTTTCTTATTTTTTCACCATAAATTCGCAACAGAATAAAACTTTTCCCATTAAAACAACATGGGGTTTAATTTGTTTACATCTTTTGAAATTAAAACAGCTGTGCCACAGAGTTGTCTTAGTTGTATATCTGTGTACTCATAGCCAGCTGTACTTTTTATGAATTCAGTTTGTTTACTTTTAAACTACAGCAATGTATAATTTTTAGTTATGGTGATCTATAGTTATCTTATCGTATTTCTTCTTTATCTATTTAGTAAGAAATAAATAAATTGCCTTGAACTTCTTTTTTCGTGGCAGAGAGTTTGTTATTATTCCTCCGTTGTTCATTACTTGAATTAAACCAAATTTTAATTGTTTTTTATACTTATTATTTTCAAAATAAAAAAGTTTACTGTTTTAGAGGCTATTGTCCCTAAAAACCACCATTTAAATGTAAATGTATCTACTGTATATAATATATTGTATACAGTTTGTGTTGTAAACTATATTATAATGCTAGAAAATCATTGCTTATTTATAAATGACCAATGAAGGTTGATAAAAAATTTATGTATTTTGGTTTTTTAGGGGCTTTTGCCCCTACAAGCCCCTAGTACAATAATAATTATAATGGATGTGACTTTCTG
The DNA here is from genome assembly GCA_948455865.1 of Conomelus anceps. NCBI lineage: Eukaryota > Metazoa > Arthropoda > Insecta > Hemiptera > Delphacidae > Conomelus > Conomelus anceps. The sequence continues at coordinate 14,266,241 of OX418227.1, read as the reverse complement.
CCATACGATTAAAAAATTAATAAAACGATTGACTAGTATTTTTCTTGCTTCTATAGTTTCAATTTAATTTTATTTAATTTTCAGTTTGTTTATTTTTGTTTCTTTTGTGCTTTCAAGAATATTTTTTAATATTTTGTACACAACTGACTTGTCTAGAAATAACAGTAGTCCATTTTTGACCAATATTTTTTTGCTTCTATAGTTTCATCAAATTTTATTTCTATTCTAGTTTGTTTATTTATTGTTAAGTATTTATTTTCCAAACGAGCAGAGTCTGTAACATTTGATCTATTGAAATATTATTGTCTTATTGTATATTTTGATTTTGTGTTGCTATTGTATTGTGTATTTCGATATTGTATTGTATTGATTTTTTCATTTCATTTCATATCTATGTTATATTAATCTTTATGATGAGATGATTGTGCTGTTGTATAGTATAGTGGAAATAAAATTTGAATTTGAAAACAGTATCTAGTCTAACCAACTTTGGTGATTGACAACATCAACGTTATCAAAATCAAAACACGCCTTAACCTCAAATTAATTTTGTTTGTTTGAAATGTTTGTGGCCCAAAAATGGAAACCATTCTACCGGACAAACAAGGACAAATAATGAGATAGAGAATGGGGCGATAATTATCCTGGAATCCAGAAATGGAATGCCTGGAGAACAGTGGCAGTGCTGGAGTCCAGTGGTGTGATGAAAGTGGAGATCATTATCTCTCCAGCAATGCGGTTTCAATCGGCGCGATTCCGGTTGATTATAAACAATATTAGATGCGGAAACAATCGCTAGATGTTTATGTAACACATGTAATTGAATAGAAGGTCTCATACAGGACCGACAATTTGCGGTCGGTAGTCAACTTTCAATAATAAATTGGATGTCATTATTTGTTTTTATATATGGCAAGTGAAATTTCTGATTTGTGGTTTTCTGTTTTGTAATTGATATTTGTACATGTAACCGATATTGTTTGATTTGCGGTGCTGGTTTCATCTCTTTATTATTTATAAAAAAATAAGATATTGGATTTCAATTGATTATTGTAAGTGGTATAGCTATTGTGGTATGAATCATATCGTGCTATGTTTTATTTAAGTATCAATGCTTGAACAAGATACTGTGTAAAGAGATAAAAAATAAAATAAATAGATAATACCGGAAAAAAGTATTCTTCTCTTCTTCATCAATATTTACTCACCTAAAACTTTGTATTATTCAATAATTTTAAGCTTGAACAACGCAATATTCTTATTTTCTATTCATGCATAAATATTGCACTATTGTAACTCAGTATTTTAAATATAAGCATGATTTTTTTCAAATACTAACTTCTATAATCTTTTTCTGAACTCACTCTAATTTCATTTTAAAAGTAGCACCTTTTCTTTGAGATTGTAGTACCCAAAACACCACTTGCATGCTAGGGTAACGCGTTTAGAAAATTAATAATTTATTCCATGCCTGGTATGTATATATTCATTAATTTATTACATTACAAAAACATAAACATAAAAAGGTAGAAATATTCACCAAATTAATAATAATAAAGATTTAAAAAAATATAGCCTATATTTTCATGAATACATAATTCCTCGCTTTCTGTAATGCCCATGTCAATTAAGAAACATTTGATACTTTTTTGTAATTCAAGATATTCATTTCTCTAATATTATAATTATTGTTGGTCTTTTGTAAATTTAGGAGCGAATAACTCCCCTTTTGTCCGTCTTGGCTCTCTCTCACCTCTTACCGCCCTTTAAAACATCTCCTCATTACTTCTCACTAACAGGCCATTTCGCCCCTTTTATGTGGAGTCTTTTGAAGAGAGTTGTAAGCCGATTGCATTCAACTTAGTAGTGTCGTCAGACATCAATTATTATTAAGCTTTCCAACAACTTACAAACATTTGTGAAAACATATTTACAGTCCTTTATGCACCAATCTATACATTGCCCTAGAAATATATTTGTTTGCTAGTACTCATTCAATGTTTACCCTGCTGCTCAATATGATGAAACGCCAACAAATGACGAAGTTTTCGATGTCAGAGCCACCATTTTACTTTTTTCTCTAACGAGCTGTCTTGAGAGTTGTGTCGTGCCATTGATGTATAAAAGATTGCTTTGCTTCTGTCAAGTATCTATCCTTTTTGCTCCAATTTATTATTATTTTTCTTTGAAAGGCATTCGTAATTTTCGAGTGGGTTTACAAGAGACTCAGCGGTAATAAGCAAATAGCAGGCGGCCATTTTGAAAAGAAGCCCTTGATTCTATTGAAAGCATCAAAATGTTTGCACAGATGTTGACTGATTTTTTCAGGGAGTAATTTCCACACCTTGGAGTGGTTGTTAGTGACAAAATCTATCATGAGAGTCATCAAATCTATCATCAAAGTCATAAAAGCTACCTAGAGTGGTTGTTGGTGACAGAAGAGTCATCAGAGCCTTTGAAGCTACCATCAAAATCATCAAAAGAAGTGCAGAAAAGGAAATGTGTGCATTAGTGGTATTGAAATATTATAAAGATGATGGTGATAATGATGATGATGATGATGATGATTCTGATGACTGAACAACTTTGGGTTCTTAGCTTGTTTGGAACATAATATTTGTCAAATATCCTCATATTGGAGGCCAAATTCTGGAGAATGTCACATGACTCCCCTATTTTTATGAACGAATCACCTTGTGGTTATTATTTTTGATCAATTCTAGTTGCCTTCACAGTAGAGATGGGTCGTACTAGGTTTTTCTGATACTAAGTATTCCGAGTTCTAGTACGTTCTAATACCTATTCCAAATACCTGTTCCAAAATACTAGGTAGTATTTTATATTTGCCAGTTTGCCAGAGTAGACGTACAAGAGTACACGTACAAGAGAGTATTGTACTGCGGTACTGGTACTGTTTCTCACGTTAAATACAGCACGAATCTTTATTACTCGTGTTAAATACAGCACGAATCTAATTATTGAGTTGCTCTCAAATGTGCTGTAGCGAAATGAGACGCGGACGGCAAGACCTTGAGACGCTTGAGTAACAAACTACTTTTTAGTACTCGTACTCAAGTACGGTACTCAAGAAGTATTGGACTGGAAAAGTACGCGCGTACGCCATACGCAACCAAAGACAATCTAGACGCATGCACCTACAATCGAGTATAGTGAATAGAGAGAGAGCGTGTGAGTGAGCGAGTGAGTGAGTGAGTAGTTGAATAGTTCTATAACGAGAAATGAGCTATTAATAGCTACTGTACAACTGCAAATTACAAAGCTCCACTCCCACTCCGTAAATTGGAGTGGGGACTTGAAGTCACTGCCCGTACTGAAGTCGCGTAGTTTACTAGAAATACTCAAAGATATCTGAGTATTTTGTTCTTCGAATACTAGGTGCTAGTCCGTACGTTCAAATACTCAGTAAAAATACCTGTTCCAGTAAATACGCCTCATCTCTACTTCACAGTATGTGACAAAACTCAGCTATATCATTTTATAAACATCTTGTACAACTTATCACAAATTAATGCAGTTTCAAGAATCAGAGTGTCATTTATGATAAAGTTTTTACAATATATAGCTATTGATATCAATATGTTTTCCTTTCAATAATAATGTCATGTACTAAAACTCTGTTATAAAGCCTAGTTTATCAAACGTTGTTGTTAAACATTGCTGCATCTTGTGAACACAACCTTTAGGGGCTATAATTGGGGTACAATTATTCAGTACTGGTACATATTTGTCTAAAATGTGTAGAAAAAAAGCAGTGAATGTTTATTTATTTACTTATTCATGGCAAAAATACAATAAAGCAAAGGTACAATAGACTTTCGCCTATAACTTCTTTCTTCGTCAATTTTCAACACTGAAAAATCTAAAAAATAATAGGTTTGACTTATCCGGTAAATATAAAGTGAGTAGAGACTTGAATAAATTGTATTTAGAAATAGTCAATTGCAATACCGAAAGGATAAATCTCCAAAATTCAACTTGATTTTTTATTCGTTCTATTGTCGTACTCCTTACTTTTAAATAATTTATTTTCATGAAAAGAACTGAGCTAAACTGAATTTGAAGTTCCTATCAGCGGAATTTGAGTTCATTGTGAAGGAAGGTCATAAATATGTTCCTACTGATAAAGTTGCTCCACCTCGTTCAAACCTACTGGAACTGTATTTATACTCATTTTTTCTGACTAAGTTCATGTACGTGTGTGCGTGTAACATATAAATATGTATGCATGTAACTATGTCCATATTTTATTTATTATTTTTGTACAATACGATCTGATATATTATATATATCAAAATAACTTCTTTCTCTATTTTTTAATATTTTTTATGAGACGTTTGTTCGGCTGTGGACAGGAAGAGGATCCTTCTGTTCTACAGTAGTTTATTTCATTATCCTTTTCATTTTATAGTTAAGGAAACATACACTATTTCTTCTCATTTTTTTTTCTTTTCTCCCTCGAATTCCTAGCAATTACAATCCAGACTCTTCCTCACACACAGGCTATCGGCCCATGTGAGGAATATTTCTTTCTCTTTCTTAATTTTATGTGTGTATTTTGTAAAATATAAAGGAGAAATAAAGTTACTTTTTGATTTGATTTGATTTTGATTTGATTTGAAAGTATTCCTAATCTGAAAAAATCACACTCCACACAATATTTATGCTCAGAAATCTGTTATTTTCAAACTAAAATCTCACAATACTTTTGAAATACAGCACTTTCTCAACACTCAGTCCCAACATATCATGAATACCAAGACTATAACTTGTGTCAAGTTGAAATTTATCAATAAAATTCCTACTGTTTAGAAACATTTTATACTAGTATTTATATTTCAAGACTTATGAAACAGTTCGCAGTAGACAAACACATGCACTTTCTCAAGAATACACAATATTTGCAAAATATTTGTCAATATTCTCCTGTCACTGATATCAGGACGTAACAAGTTTGTATGAGCAATAAATCAATACTGCCATCTTAAGCTGGAATCCTGGATTGGATTTCTGCAAGACATAATGCTATTTTATGTTGTGTTTTCAATTTTATGAGTGAAGAAAAAATTTTGAATGGGAATAAATTTGAGACAGATCGGGTTACAGATACTTTCCACACTTTCACAGCCAGTGTAATATTATTGTTTATGAAATTTTTACAGTTATGTAAAATTTGAAACTTGACAGCTTAGAGCCTCTGGTCATGCAAAATCGGTAACACGATATCTGAGTTGCGGCTTTACTTTGAGTATTCGTTTTGTTTTCAACTTTATTCAATTTGTATCTCACTTTAAATAAGTTTCTATCCTTCTCATGCACTGACCACACTCTCCCAGAATCACTTATTCTTCTCTCTTTTTCATGTTCTAAATTTCTATTCCCATCACTTCCTTTCAATTTCAATTCCTTTTTCAACTTTTTTCCTCAACATACTAGCTGTAGTAATCTGCTCTTTTCTTCATTCTTCCTTTCTTAGTAACAGCCTATTTGACAGCCTGTTGTACCTCTACTATATAGTATTTTTGTTATGGATGAATAATAAAATAAAATGATTAATCTGTAGGTATGAATGAATTCAGTAGGTAAAATGATTTCCAGATAATGAGTTACCACGATTTACACTTTTTTCATATGAATTTGTTACCTTTGAGATCGAGTGGGTACTGAATATGGGTGAAGTTGAAGCTTTTACGTTTGAGTGATAGAACATTATTTTATCCAAAAGTTAACTTTATTTAAACAAATATTGGTCATATTTGATCTATTTATTTTTTCTTCTTTTTGAGGATGAAGCCCACATGGATATGAGACCTGTGCGTGGGTAATGAATTGAATGATGGTGATTGATGAGTTGAACCAGCAGTTTAAGGTGGGTTCCGGATAACTAAGGGTTAATTTACAGCAGAGAAAGTAGTATATTTAGCTGGCCAATATAATCGGACACCCTTACAAAGAGGGCCCAGGAATTTTTCAGCTTATCTTTATCTACGGTACTGAAAACTGAAATATGAATTGGATGATGTTGATTGTTGAGTTGGAGCTACAGTTTTAGATAGGCTCTAAATCACCGGGAAATTATTTTACAGCAAAAATCATATTTTTGCTGGCAAAAATAATCGGATTACTTTTAACTGCTTACCATCAATAGTTGAATATAAAAGTGATCAATTCATATGAATGTACATATTTAAATGTGTGGAGTAAGTATACATTTCCAACATTTTATGTTATAATCATTCATATTTTCAATAATACCGTACTCCATTTTTTTCTCCTTATTTGACACAACCGGTTTCAAAAAGACCGCATCTTATAAATTGTGTAATAACACACCAAAAAAAAAAAAAAAAAAAAACAGGAAAAAATAACAGGACTAAGTTATGTATTTTTAATAGTTTTTATGGTTTTAAATCAAATAATTTCGAGATTTTATTACCTGCATGACATAATACCTAATAAAAAAACTGGGTGGTTATTAGCTATCACAGTAGCAGGATATCACAGATGTTAACAAACTGTAAATTTTGTCAATGACCCAGCAGAAAAATATCACACATATTAACAAATTGAAGATTATATCGATATTTCAAAGTCATAAAAATTGTCATAAAAGACCTGTTATCATGACAGTTTAAGCTAATAATATAAACAGTTGCGTTGCCATAAATGCTGTTTGATTTATGACGTGTCAAGTTTTTCTGCAACAGAAGTCTTGTTGCGTATCACCTGATTGGTTGCATTGATACGATGTGTGACACATATTGTATCAACAGTAAACTACCAATAAGTGATAGCCGTGAGCTGTAGCAGGTACCTGTTTAGTCAGACAAAGATATGCTACGAACTCCTGGGCCCTCTTTGTAAGGGTGATAACCTCTAATAACTTAGGGACCTCTTTTTAGATTTTTTTGAGGATGAAGCCCTGAGGTTCAAGACCTGTGCTACCCACGCAAAAGGGCAGAAAGCGAATTTTTTTTAAATGAAGCCCACATAGGTCTGAGACCTGTGCTTGTGTAATGAATTGGATAATGGTGATTGATGAGTTGGACCTACAGTTTTAGGTGGGTTCCGAACTACCAGGAAGAGATTTAACACCAGTTAATAGAGTATTTTGTGCTGGCCAGTTCATCTGGTCACGATTTCAAAGAGGGCCCAGAAATTCGTAGCTTAACTTTGACTGAACAGATACCTGCTACGACTCAAAGTTATCATCACTTTTATTGAAAACTAATTCTATCATTTCCATTGAATACTAATAATTCTACCAGGATACTAAACTAAAGGAAATTAAATTTTTGGGTGTTTATTTTTGTGAGCTGACTCTGTACAAGATTTTTCTTTAAAGCCGTTAAAGTTTACTTCTTACTCTCCCTGCCAGTGGCCTATGAGGAAACTAACAATGGTAAACTGAACTTGAAGGTTACCTCCATAGTTAATTCAATGCAAATGCGTGAAACATTGCACAATTACTTTAATAACACGTACTTTGGAAGAGGATGGAGTCACAGCAATTATTACCACCTTAAATACGCATTCAAATACATTTCTACAATGACTGTTCAGTGAGTTATAAATTATTTTTAAACATCAACTTAAAAAATAGCTGTTGCCTCATCTTCCATGCATAAGCGTGTAGCAATTATGACTATTATAGCTTTGTAATGAGAGGTGTAGCTATGAATCATGGGCAATTCATTACTACAAAAGTGTAATTAATTATTGGTGTAGGAAATGTGCTGTTATTATGATAGCAGAGGAATAACTGCTCAATAACAGTGAAATAACTGCTTAATAACAGGTAGAAAATTGAGTCATGATTGCTGTCATTATTCAAATATTTTCTAATAATTGTAACTTCAATAATAATAATTATTGGAATGTTTGTTGATACAGTGAAATAACTGCTTAATAACAAGTAGAAAATTGAGTCATAATACTCAATTATTATTCAAGTATTTTCTAATAATTGTAACTTCAATAATAATAATTGTAATGTTTGTTAATAACAGTGAAATAACTGGTCAATAACAGGTAGAGAATTGAGCCATGATAGTAACTCATATTATTATTTGAATATTTTCTAGCTTATTGTATCTTTCTTATTTGACTTACCGTAGAAACAGCTGCTAAGCTAGTGATGGAGAACTGTTCAATGGCTTTCCTGCAACGAAAATGAACAAAATTATGATTAAAATTATGAAATTAAGATAAGAATTTTTTCTTCATTTTTCCGGAGAATGAAGCCCACATAGGTCTGAGACCTGTGCGTGGATAATAAATTGGATGATAGCGATTGATGAGTTGGACCTACAGTTTTAAGTGGGTTCCGAGCCACCAGGAAGTGATTGTACCACAGAGAACAGAGTCTTTTTTTGCTGGCCAATCTAATCGATCACCCTTACTAAGAGTGCCTAGGAGTCTCGTAGCTTATCTCTGATTCAACAGATACTTGCTACGGCACTCGGCTATCACTTCCATTATATTGAAGTTGCATAAAACTAATTAAAAAATGATATAATTTAAGTTTACTTTGAGCCGTAGCAGGTATCTTTCTAGTCAAATAAAAATAAGCTACGAATTTCTGGGCCCTCTATGTAAGGTTGGCCGAATCTGGGCCAGCCAAAAGACTAAAAAATAATCATCAGGAGTAGTTACAAAATAAAGCAGTTTTGAGAAGACAGCGCGAATCAAATTAATAATTACTCAATAAGTGGAAATAATTCTTACAAAACAGCACAATCTGAAAAAAGCGTGCAGTTCTAATTAAAAATTTCAAAACCCAATAAACAACTGATGATCTAATTAAAAATAACCTTCCTTTATAAATGAAATCTTTTCTGATCAAATTTCGAAACGTGCAACTCTTGAACAGAAATAAATCGAAATGAACTTTGCTCCCAATATCAGTAATTGATCTTTTCTTTCTCCATGTTTTTCTTTGTCTTTTTCTAGTTCAATTTCTTTTGTCGTCTCATTCTTTTTATCTTTCTTTTCCACGTTTGCAAAGCATTGATTTAGAATAATTACTATATCTATAGTAATACATATATATATATATAGAATCTACACATATATCTATAGATATACTATCTTTAAAATATAAATATAGAATTATTGGATTAGATATAGAAGTATTTCTATAAGGTGCCACGCTCAAGTTATGGTGATATTCTTCCACCTCACCTTGTCTTCTTTCTTCTTAGTTCTCTCGCTCATTCTCTCTCTTTCTAGTGAAATTTATCTTTACCTCTCATTCGTCTTTCTCTCTCTTCTACACGTGTTCACGCTGATATTCTTTCCATCTCACCTTTTCTATTTTCTTCTTAGTTCTCTCTCACACTCACTCTCTCTCATATTCTAGTTAAATTCATCGTTACCTCTCATTCTTTTTTCTCTTCCTCCTACACGTGTCCATGCTGATCTTCTTCTCACCTCACCTTTCTTTCTTATTTCGCTTTTTCTTTCTCTTTTTTTAGTTTTATTCCTCTTAACTGCTATTCTTTCTTCTCCACGTGCTCCACTGTGATTCCTAATTGGAACTTATTGGAAATATCTCTAAAAACCAATAATAGAAAGTCTCTTCCCAATCATTCTTTGATATTTATTTGATATCTAATTATAGTTCCAAAAAATCTGATATCGATACAATGTCTCTTCCCAATTAAAAATCGTGCTCTCTTTTACAATTTCTAAACCTGCCCGACATTCGTGGAAATTTAAAAATAGCAATTTCAATAGTAGCATTTCTTAGAGCTGTCTGAGTGCAATTCCTTAAAATAGAATGATACACCACCTACTCATGGTTCAAAACATATAAAACAGTATTTCAGTAAAAATGTTTCAGTAGGTTTCGAGCTCTTTCAATGCTCCTCCCACTCAAGGTTGGAGGGGTTAATTGGCTATTTGCTATTTTTTTTTTTTTTTTTTTTTTGAGGATGAAGTCCACATAGGTCTGAGACCTGTGCGTGGGTAATGAGTTGAATGCTGGGGGTTAATGATAATCATTCTTGATTCTTTGTTGAGTTATGGAGTTACTGATTTTGATTTATGAGTTATTGATTCTAATTATTGAGTGATCTGGGAAGTCATAGCCGCGAGCCGTAGCAGGTATCTGTTCAATCAGATAGAGATAAGCTGCGTTCTCCTGGTTCCTGTTTGTAACGGTGACCGATTAGATTGGCCAGCAAAAAAGACACTGTTCTCTGCTGTAAAATCACTTCCCGGTGGTTCGGAATCCACCTAAAACTGTAGGTCCTACTCATCAATCACCATCATCCAACTCATTACCCACGCACAGGTCACAGACCTATGTGGGTTTCATTCTACAAAAAAAAGTGAGAATAGAATTTGAATTTTTGATTATTGGATTTTGATTCACCAATCAATCTATTTCCAGAGACTGATAATTCAAATGTCAATTTGAGTTTGAATTTTTGTTAAGTAATCGGTGTAAAAGCTTAGAATGGACATTTTATAAGCAAAAGAGTGGGTGTTTTGCCCTCAAAACTGTGTTCTATGTAAATAACTACCTGTATTCGATTTTATAACGATTATTAATTCAAATTTTTATATTTTTTATTAATTGTAAAAACACAATCAATGCAACCGGCTATTAAACACAACTCCTTCCTTTACAAACTTTCTAACTTTTAATTTTTAAATTTTAGGTTATGTCCAAGTTTATCTCTTTATAATTCCTTCATTAAACTCAATTTACATAATTTTATGGATGGAAAATGGTTAACAAACAGCTCTTAAGTGTGTTCCGAACCATTGGGGGAGTTGTAAAGAAGCGAATAACAGAATTTAAAGTTTGGAAAATATATATTATGTCAGTGTGTGGTTTTGTAGTTCTATGGTGAAGTAATAAAATAAGTGAAAATTGATTTATTCCTATTTATAAGATTTTTAACCTCAATTCACAAAATGTTATAAATAAAACGTGGTTTACACACAGTTTTATGTGTGTTCCGAACCACCGAAGAAGTTTTACAGATGCAAATAGCAGAATTAAAAGTCTTGAACATGTAAATATCAGTCTGATTCTGTAGCTCTTTAGTATAGTAATAAAATAAGTAAGAAAATAATTTATTTCTATGTATGACATTTGTTCACTTTATAAATAATGTTACGGATGGAACATGGTTGACATACAGTTCTAGGTGTGTTCCGAACCACTGGAATAGTTGTACAGAAACGAATAGCAGAATTCAAAGTCTGGGAAATGAAAATGTTGTATAATTCTGTACTTCTAAAGGTTAGTTATAAAATAAGTGGACAATTGAATTATTTTTGAGGCCAGCAAATGTAAACCAATTCACAAAGTGTTATGGATGAGACATGCTAACATATGGTTTTAGGTGTGTTCCGAACCACCGGGATTATGGTAGAACAACAAATAAGCTAACAGGAAGTCATACTACTAAACTTCTGGGAGACATTTGATCAGAAATTATTAAATTCGAAGTCTTGGATACATGGATTCAATTAGAAAGAGAAAGAGAAAGAGAAAGAGAAAGAGAAAGAGAAAAAGAAAAAGAAAGAGAAAGAGAAAGAGAAAGAGAAAGAGAAAGAGAAAGAGAAAGAGAAAGAGAAAAAGATAGAGAAAGAGAAAGAGGAAGAGAAAGAGAAAGAGAAAGAGAAAGAGAAAGAGAAAGAGAAAGAGAAAGAGAAAGAGAAAAAGAAAGAGAAAGAGAAAGAGGAAGAGGAAGAGGAAGAGAAAGAGAAAAAGAAAGAGAAAGAGGAAGAGGAAGAGAAAGAGAAAGAGAAAGAGAAAGAGGAAAAGAGAAAGAGAAAGAGAAATAGAATGAGAAATCTGGAATATTTGAATCAATTAACGTTCCTTCTAAGCTCTCACAAGAGCTCCCTTCACTTTATTCAATTCCTTGTTCCACGTTCATCGGTAATAACCAATAACCATTTACTTCTCATCTTCTATCACCAATCTCTTGGTCGCAATTGCGTTAATAACAATTAAAGATCCTTTCTCAAGTATTCCAGTTATTTTTAAAACTTTAATCACTCTGAAATGAATAACAATCAGCTGCGAGGATTCCTTTTCCCGCAGGATTCCTTCTCGTACAATCTTCTCGTTATATAAGAAGCATAAATGATGTATATAGCGAACATAGTATCCACATTTTTATTCTCAAGCATTTCTTAAGATTGCTCATCTCAAGCTATGAATACATTAAGAAGATCAAATAAGAGTTCAATGGAACTTAGCGTTTTTCCTAGTTCAAATCGTGATCATTCTTTGAATAAGTTTAATGTTTTCTTCCCAGTTCGAGACGTAAATTTTATTTTAATTGAATTATTGTTCAGAATTTTTTCACGTACATAGGACTGTACGGGCTGAACTTTTGTAGTACAATTTATTGATGATTATCCCCTCACCATCACCTAGGCTTAAAATACTTGTTCAAAGTTGCCTTTGTAAATAAATAAATAAACTTATAACTATTACTGTCTGTGGTGTTTTCCATGGCGAAATACTTGATGAACAATCTAATATCAAAACTGACAGCGTATTTCAATTAAATATATGATTTTCACTGACTTTTACTGTAGATACTGGAGGAATGCATTTCATTTCTAAAGAGGCTGACGAAGCTTCTCGTTAGAAGTGAAATGCATTCCTCCAGTATCTCCAGTAAAGTTGAGTGAAAATCATATATTTAATTGAAATACACTGTCAGTTTTCATATAAGTTATAATTATTTTTGTTTGTTTTTCGTAGCTAATGAGATCATATAAATAGAAATTTAGTGAGCGTGGTGTTCAAGTGATCGTGATGCTTAGTCACGACCGCTCAAGACTGCGCTTGGATGGGTGACCGTGCTTTAATGACTTGATGTTACAAGCTTTATTATCACTTACCCGGTGGTTCGGAACCTACCTAAAATAGTAGGTCCACCATGTTCCCCGTAACATGGAACAAACGGCGAGGTGGAACTACCCTTAAGGGTCTCCCCACCATTAAAAGCCATACGCTTATTATTATTAATAGAAATTGAATCAAATCATTTTTTTTTCAAGTGAAGTTTTCAGGTAGTGTGATTTTGTCTTTGTGAACTCTTCTCAAAGTTTTGGAAAATATAACCAAGACAAAATTTACAAAAAGAGCAGTTTTTGACTTCCTTTAAGAAGTCAACATTATCGGGCAACAATCTTATTAAAAGAGGTCTGCTAAACCCCAATTTTAATACCCTCCCCTCCCCCCTCTCTCCCACCCGTCCCTCCTACCCCTTCCAAACCTCCCACCCCACCCTTCCCCCTCCCCACCGTAGTCCGTTGCATCTTTGCATTTTTTTTTTTTTTTGAGAACACTGTTCTCAGCTGTGACATCACTTTCCGGTGGTTCGGAGCCCACCCAAAACTGTAGGTTCAACTCATCAATCATCATCCAACTAATTACCTAAGCACAAGTCTCAGACCTGAGTGTGCTTTCAAGGTTCAAATCATTTCCCAAACATGATTAGTTGGGAGGGTGCAGCATCAAACAATCCCAAGTTTAAGAAAATATCCAGAATCATATTAGGATAGTTATAGACTGATTCATAGTAGCCTACCTATTCTAATAATTTTAAATGATACAACGTGACCATGCCATCTTGTTAGACTAGCTAGGGCTACTACAATAACTACTGTTCAATTCTATTAATTCACAACTTGAAAAAACACAACAGATTCACAGCAAAATCCTAACCTGCCGAAAATATAATTGCAAAATTTCGTAACACAACTCAGCTATTTCTCAATCCATCTCGATACGGTATTGTACTCAATTGCGTCAATAACTACGATGATTCCTACTATTTCTGCTTCTGTTGATGATAATAATAGTGATGATAATGATGATGATGATGACGGAACATATTATCAAAAACTGTAACAAACGTGACCACCTACAAAAAACCTTACGTGAACGACAGGTGAAGCTCATATAATATATCTATATATAAGTTTCAACGTTACAGTGTATAGATACACAGATGCACTTGACAGCATACGTGAGCTTACTGTCTGTGTGAACACCTCCATGCTATTGCATTGTTCACGAAAAGCGCGCGCCACAAGTCACGAACAGTTACGTCTGAAATGTTCAGTCATGAATCGGTTTTTGGATTTATGACGGTGATCCTTTATCAGTAGCAAGTTAGGTTAGGTACAAGTTAGGTTGGGTTAGGTTCAAGTTAGGTTAGGTTAGTCGGTGGCATGTTTCCCATGTATCAATAGCCTGGTAGAGTCTTTCTTCTCCTGGTATCTTGATTTGATAATGGCGGAGCTCGTCGCCGAGTTCCTCAATTTATTGGATCCCTGATTGAACGATAGTGATTGCAGTTTATTATGCTTTCAGCATTTAACGGTCCTCTGTCGTGCAAATGTTCCCAATTGTGTTCTGTTCTTTCTGAGAATTTGAAACTTTGTGAATGTGTTCTTCTTGAATGGAGTTTCGGAAGTTTAAAAATCAAATTTGATTATGTTCTACTCTTTCTGAAAATTTTAAACTTTGTGAATGTATTCTCCTTGAATTGAGTTTGGGGAGTTTAAAAATCAAATTTGATTGTGTTCCTCTTTCTGAAAATTTTAAACTTTGTGAATGTGTTCTCCTTCAATTGAGTTTGGGGAGTTTTAAAATCAAATTTGATTGTGTTATGCTCTTTCTGAAAATTTTAAACTTTGTGAATTTGTTCTTCTCAAATGGAATTTGGGGGTTTGAATCGATACTTGGGAAGCTTCATTTTTGTAGTTGAGTGATAATATAGAGGAGGAACCAATACATTTTTTATGATTATATTAGTGGAATTAAAATTGGTGAGTTACTACAGTAATTCAATAAAAACTTTCAAATTACTATAGAAAATTGATAAAAGTTATCTCATAGACATGGATACGAGATTCTTCCTTACTAAGAAAGAAAGAAGCAGGGGTATGAGTCTTCAATTTCAATCTAATTCAGTAATTTCTGGACTAGAGCGTCTGGAATGAAAGCTCAAGCTACACTCATCTAGTCGCCCCTCGCTACACAATCTGTAGGATAATTTTGTCAAATGAGACGTAACTATCTATAGAAAAAACGAAGAGAAACAGATTATAGTGCTATCGAACAAGGAAGAGACTTGACTAGGAAGAGAATCTCCGAATCGTGAATTAGCTCAACACGGTTAGTGAGTCCCGAAGTCTCTCTTTTTTTTTTTTTTTTTTTTTTTGAGGATGAAGCCCACATAGGTCTGAGACCTGTGCGTGGGTAATGAGTTGGATGATGGTGATTGATGAGTTGGACCTACAGTTTTAGGTGGGTTCCGAACCCACCGGGAAGTGATTTTACAGCAGAGAACAGTGTCTTTTTTGCTGGCCAATCTAATCGGTCACCGTTACGAACGGGACCTACGAGAACGCAGCTTATCTCTCTGATTGAACAGATACCAGCTACGGCTCGTGGCTATCACTTCACACCTGTATCATCGCAGATTCGATGTATCGATTGCCTCACAATCGATTAGCCAATTAAAAAGTCGATAATAAGTTCAGTGAGTATTTATGGTGAACGAGTATCGAAACAAGTATTTTGGCAATTTCTTTTAATAAAAATGTGAACTTGTTCTATTATAGTCTCATTTGAAGCTCAAGAATGGTTCCTCCACAAATTTACAAAAGAAAAACCACACACTGAAGAAAAAGGGCCTCTTAAGTGCCTCTGTTTTATCAGATAGAGATAAGCTGCGTTCTCCTGGGCTCTCTTTGTAAGGGTGGCCGACTAAATTGGCCAGCAAAAAAGACACTGTTCTCTGCTCTGAAATCACTTCCTGGTGGTTTGGAACCTACCTAAAACTGTAGGTCCCACTAATCGATCGCCATCATTCAACTCATTACACAAGCACAGGTCTCAGACCTATGTGGGCTTCATTTAAAAAAAAATCGCTTTCTGCCCTTTGGCCTGCAGAGATAATAGCTATGAACCTATTTGATATAGCCTAATTATTGAGTAAAGATTCATATTTTTTGAAATATGTCCTGGAATTTGTTTTATTGAATTTGACAAATATGAAACAGAATCTATGAGACGGAGATAAGGGACGATGAGATAACAATAAATATGTATAGATACAGAATCTAGAAGAAGAGGATGAGAAAGCAATAAGAGGAAAAGAAACAGAATCTAGAAAAAGAGGATGAGAAGAAGAAAAAGAAGGAAGAGGACAACAATGGACCAAGCAAGCCAGTACATACCAAGCCTTTCCCAGAACATACCAGGCTAGGTCAACCGACTAACAATCGGCAGGTTCTCTCTTTCCGCGTATTCGAGATTTTCCTCAACCCAACATTACTTTCTTCCCCTTTTTCTGCTTTTTTGGGGTGTTGGGGAAATTCGAGACCAGCCACCGATAAATCGAAAAGAACACGCGATTACTTTGTTTCAAGGTCTATAGACCTATAGGTCTTCTTAGGACGGGTCTATAGACCTTACTTTGTCTAGCAAACGCTAGCGAACTCTGGCAAGTTAAAGTTTGACTGCAAAACTCTTGTAAAGGCTTGTGACGTGTTGCCTCCAAACTGGGACTACCTAAAGTGTTACTTCCGTTCTACAAAGTTGATTCCTTCTAGTCTGGGAATTGGACTCTTCGAAATACTGATGAAGAGGTGTAGGATGATGATGGGAAGGAGGAGGAGAAGGGGGAGGATGATGAGCAAGATGAGTAGGTGACCGAGTAAGAGGGGTGGAGAGGGTGGAGAAGAAAGAGGGGGTGGAGAAGAAAGAGGAGGAGGAGAAGAAGGAGGAGAAGGAGAAGAATGAGGAGGAGAAGGAGGAGAAGAAGGAGAAGGAGAAGGAGGAGGAGAAGGAGGAGGAGAAGGAGGAGAAGGAGAAGAAGGACAAGAAGCAGGAGAAGGAGGAGAAGGAGGAGAAGGAGGAGAAGGAGGAGAAGGAGGAGAAGGAGGAGAAGGAGGAGAAGGAGGAGAAGGAGGAGAAGGAGAAGAAGGAGGAGAAGGAGGAGAAGGAGGAGAAGGAGGAGAAGGAGGAGAAGGAGGAGAAGGAGGAGAAGGAGGAGAAGGAGAAGAAGGAGGAGAAGGAGGAGAAGGAGGAGAAGGAGGAGAAGGAGAAGGAGAGAATGAGGAGAAGGAGGTGGAATGGAAGAGAAGGAGGAGAAGGAGGTAAAGGAGAAGTGGGAGGAGAAGGAGGAGAAGGAGAAGAAGGAGGAGAAGGAGGAGAAGGAGGAGAAGGAGGAGAAGGAGGAGAAGGAGGAGAAGGAGGAGAAGGTGGAGAAGGAGGAGAAAGGGGAGAAGGAAGAGAAGGAAGAGAAGGAGGAAAAGGAGGAAAAGGAGGAGAAGGAGGAGAAGGAGGAGAAGGAGGAGAAGGAGGAGAAGGAGGAAAAGGAGGAGAAGGAGGAGAAGGAGTAGAAGGAGGAGAAGGAGGAGAAGAAAAACAAAAAAGGAGGATGAGAAGGAGTAGTTAAAAGAAACAGGAAAAAAGAGAAGAAAAATCTGGAAGAAGAAGGAAATAAGAAGAGAAATAAGAACGTAAAAGAAGAAAACGAAGAAGAGAAGATAGGTGTCTTACAGCAGCTCCCATTACAGCACCGCATAGTGGTGTGCTTTGTGCTTTGAGAAGCAGCCCTGCCTACTTGATAGAGGTTTGATGTCATTGCTGGCTACACTATAAAGTTTGCAATTCAAGGCTGGCAATTCTCTTCTCCTCTCCTCTCCCTTCCTCTTCAATCCTGTGCAATCATCCCTTCTCCCTTTCATAGAAAGAGCCCTTTCATAGGGCCTAATAGCGACAACCTATTGCGGCTAGATTGTATCGGGTGTTCGTAAGTTATAAAAATAAAGGAAAAGTGCAGAAAGATTTTTTTCTTGAGGGGCTGACAGATTTTCCAATAGCAATTCAATTAATTTTTTTGACCAATGTTGGTTTCTTTGTTTACAGAAAAATCCTTTCATGTTTTTCCCCTATCAAAAAATAGTAGCCTCATTATTATTATTATTATTATTATTATTATTATTATTATTATTATTATTATTATTATTATTATTATTATTATTATTATTATTATTATTATTATTATTATTATTATTATTATTATTATTATCATTATTATTATTATTATTATTATTATTATTATTATTATTATTATTATTATTATTATTGTCCAGACCAATCTATAGCTTGATTAGCAACTCGTTTACATATTACAGGAGCAACGGTCATAAAAAATAAATAAATAAATGATAAATATATCACACGATCATAAAAAATACTCAAAAGCATCATATTAAAGTGAATTGCCTTAATTTAATGGTGAGATCATTCTCCTTCAGCACATTGAAGCAAAAAAAAGATAGTCATAACACTATCATTCTCTGAAAAAGGTGAAGAAAAGGTTATCAGTACTTTACTACGGATATGAGTACCGATTATCACATTAGAATTCATTATATTCATACACCTGTTGAATAGTTCACATACAAGTATATTTTGGTAAATGAGTTCCGGATTAAAAGGGGGAAACAGATAATTCAACTCCCGATAATCCGGAAAACGACGTTAAAGAAGTGTTGCAAGCTCGATCTACCAGAATCGGCGATAAATTTATTTGAAGATATCAAGCCGTTATAGAAGGTAGTACGGATAAAGAGAAGTCAAAGAGAGACATGGAGAAGAGGAAGAAAAGGGAGAAGGAGAAAAAGAGAAAGGAAAGGAAGAATAAGAAGAAGAAAAAGGACGAGTTTCTATCGTAGAGAACGAGAGAAAATAAGAGAAAACATGAGAATGACAAAGAAAGAAAACATGCTATCTTTAAGAAGAAAAAGAAGGAAGAGGAAATTCAGAAGAAAAAATAGAAGAAGAAGAATAAGAAGAGAAAGAGAAAGAGCACAAGTCCTTATTGTAGAGAACGAGAGAAAATAAGTGAACACATGAGAATAACAGAGAAAGAAAGCATTCTAGATCTTTTCAGATACTTTTACAGTGGTTCTCTTCCTTTCTCTTTCATTCTCTCCCATTCTCTCTCACTTCTCTCTCTTCTTCGATTTCTTTCTTTATTGGTTTTCGATGATTAATGTGGTTTCAAAGCTAATAACTTTCTCAGGCCACCAATAATTCTCAACTATCGGCTTCTTGCCGACTGCAACTAAGTTGAAGTTTCTAAGTTGTCTCACTTACACACAAGTAAGTGCGAAGAGGAATGAGGAACAAGAAAAAGAAGAAGGAGGAGTAGGAGGAAGAGGAGGAGTAGGATGAATGAATCGGTGAAGGGGAGAGCTTTAAAAGAGAAGCCTGCGAAATTCTGCTCAAAATAATTTAGAGACTCCAGTAACTTCTGATGTCTTGTGCTATCAACAAGGATTCTCAAAAGCCTTCTCTTTTAGACTGCGAATTCAAGTGTTTTAAAACACGAGAAACTATATTATCAACTGACATCAATTTCAATCGCAATAAAGTGAGTTTATTGAAAGTGATAACGATATTACAGTCGAAGCTATTGTCTCTTTTGTTTTTATAATTAATTGAAGCGGTTTGGACAACTTTGTATTGGGGTGGTTAAGAGTTGAAAATTTTGGGTTTATTACTTTCAGAAAGTGATCTATGTGATAATTCTATTTTAAACGGTAAGATTGAATCTATAAACTGTTTTCGGAGGACACGCTAAGCTGTCGGTCCCGGCTGCCTAAAAAACAGTCGTTAAGTCACGTCAGAGGCCCTGAACTTATTCAGGTTCGTCCTGATAACTCTGACACCAGACCTGAGCCAGCCAGGTCACACGATATTAATATTAATTATAAACTGTTGTTACTTCATAAGTTGTTTAATATATTCCCTAAAAAGATCTTCAATGAACGACATCTTCTTTCAAAGTGTGCTAATTTCCTTCCAAAACATTTAGTGAAAATGTTTCATTGCTGAAACTCCAATAAGGGAAGTGATAGCCGTGAGCCGTAGGTAGATGTTTAGTCGGATTTTTTTTTGAAGATGAAGCCCACTTAGGTCTGAGACCTGTGCGTGGATAATGAGTTGGATGATGGTGATTGATGAGCTGGATCTACATTTTTAGTTGGGTTACGAACAACCTGGAAGGGATTCTACAGCAAGTGTCTCTAATCGGTCACCCTTACAAAGATTGCCCAGGAGAACGCCGCTTATCTCTGTCTCATTGAACAGATACCTGCTACGTCTCACGGCTATCAAAGATATGAAGATATTCATGAACTCCTGGTCCCTCTTTGTAAGGGTGACGGGTTGGATTTGTCAGGAAAAAGACTTCTCTGCAGTAAAATCAATTCCCATTAAAAGTCAGATAAAGATAATCTACGAGCTACTGGGCCCTCTTTGGAAGGGTGACCGATTGAATATGTCAGCAAAAAATACTGTTCTCTGCTAAAATCAATTTATCACCGAAAAGTGTTGGTCCAACTCATCATTCATTATCCAACTAATAGCCAACCTTTGAACAAGTCTCAAACCAATGTGGGTTCATCCTCCGGAAAAAGTAGATTTTCACAAAGCAATCCACTTGACTTGAAGAACCACTCCAAGAAGCCGAGAGCTACTCATGACTAGATAACAATCACGTTATAATAACGTTATGTGAGTTTCATCCTCCGAAAAATAAAAAAAATTTGACAAAGCTATCAACCTAACTTCACCAACCACTTTAATAATCCTCCCATCGAGTACTACTAAGATTGATAATTTTCATGACAAGGTAACACGCTAAAGTTATTATAACGTTTTGTGGGCTTCATCCTCCGAATTAAATAACGTAGTAGGACCTGTTTGTAACGGTGACCGATTAGAGTGGCCAACAAAAAAGACACTGTTCTTTGCTGTAAAATCACTTCCCGGTGGTTCGGAACCCACCTAAAACTGTAGGTCCAACTCATCAATCACCATTATCCAACTCATTACCCACGCACAGGTCTAAGACCTATGTGGGCTTCATCCTCAAAAAAAAAAAAAAAAAATCAACCACTCCAATAATCTCTCCACTGAGTACCACTACTAAGATTAATAATTTCCATGACAAGACAACAATAACGTTATAATAACGTTCTTGCAAATCGCATTAGAATTCGGGCCACGCTATCACTGGATAAGGTAACGCAATGTAGAACACATTAATGGTCTGTGCAATGAGATTAGAACTCCGCTAATGCCTGAATAGTTGGAGAGAAGAGAAGACGTAATGAGCATGTACCTGTCACCGATGTACTTGCAACGTTTAATCGTACACGATTGCCGCATTGAATTCTAAACAAGATGTCACAACTAATCGTAGATCTAGTAGAACTTAAATAGACGTGAATATTGTAATTGAAGATGGATGTATTTGATCCGTCATCTTGCATTGTTTTGGAACGATGAATTATTGTAATGTATTGTTACGGGTTCTATCTTTAAAATAATGCTGGTAACACTTAAAATTAACACTCACACTTTACTCACACAAATTATCCACAACAAGCACTAATCAGTTATATCTCACAAAATAATGTAATCAAAAACAGATAAATCTATAAGGTTCAGCTAATAAAGAATTTGCAATATTACTGTACAAAAAACAATCACATAATGTTAAAGGCATAATATTAAATAACTACTGTTCAATAAACTATTCAATAATTAAAAAAGAAACGTATAAAAAGAACAATTAAAACCTACATAGCACAAGTCCGTATTAAAATAACAGCTAAGAGTATGAGTCCACTTGTATGTAAAGGAAGTCTCTCTAATACAGTCACAATATTCTGCGATTATCACTTTTTCAACAAACGTTTTTACTATGAACAGAACTGTCACTCATGTCAACAAAATTCAAACAATGAAAGAAACTGATGTTCAACTGAGCGTTCGCTTTAAATACATTTCTAACATTCCAGAAAAGACTAGATGGCTCTCCATTTTTCTATCAAATTCTAAAGTAAACAGGTGAGGATTCTCCCATTTTCGAGTCTATTCCATGAAGTTCTAAGTAAACATTCATGCTAATTATAGCAATTATAGCTGTTGACCGGAAGACGATATTGACACAGCAGTAATTATGCTGAAAATCACTGTTCCTTCTTTCTTGCCTTGTCTATAACAGTATTGTACCATAGCCGATATCAACTGCAGGTGACTCTTCAGACCTCAACATAATAATGTTTCAGTCCAAATGGTTACTACGAAAACGAGGATCAAGGTATTTTCGAGGATAAAGCGCACATAATACTTTATTTACCTTATTCGTATACGATGAGACTTGCAACAATAGAGTATCGTCATAATAGAAAACATAGAACATGAAAAACACAGAATAGCACCATATAAAAGCATGATAAAACAGCAAGCTTAAAGTCTATCTTCAAAATACTTCTCTATACTCGCCTGAGACCTTTGCGGGGGTAATGAATTGGAGGATGGTGATTGATGAATTGGACCTGTAGTTTTAGGTGAATTTCGAATCACGGGAAATATTATTTTACAGCGGAGAAAAGAGTCGTTCTTGCTGGTCAATCCAATCGGTCACTCTTACAAAGAGAGCCCAAGAGCTCGTAGCGTATCTCTATCTGATTGGACAGATATCTGCCACGGCTTACGGCTATCACTTCCCCAACACAAATGAGGAGTGAGAAGGTTGCGATTACTTTCCTCGCTGAGCTATCAGAGCTGTATCTATGCCATACCCATCCAAATAAATTCTGAAGCTCCATGCTCGACAGTCCAATCCCGCTTTCACGCGGGACCTGGCTGCACAGGTGAGTGTGTATACTATCTAGTACACCACTGAGCTACTTCCTGCGTTAAAGTCATCCATTTGACAGAGACAGAGATGTTTGGAAAGCAACACAAAAGATGTACGCGTTTCTGAATCTGAGATGATTAAAGCTTAATTCGCCTCAAGCAACAACAAGGTCATGGTAGAATACAAAAGGCTCATAATAGGTAAGATTGCAAAGATAGAGTGGTATTATTGTCTGCAATGCTCAACTTCTGATGAAAAGACCCTATTAGTGTTGAGTATCTCAATTAATTTCATGTGAAAATATCTCAGGTATGATACAATTTTGTCTTAAGGTTGAAATGAGTTGAGCTTGGTTCATCTCAGATACAAAAAAGACTATATCAATAATTATTATAGTTGCTTTCCAAGCGTTTGGAAGTTTATTTCCTCTTATTCCAATCCCTCTTATATTTATTTTTCTTTTTTTTCTTCTTCTTCTTCTTCTTCTTCTTCCTCTTCTTCTTCCTTGATAGGAAGAGAAGCTAGCAAAAGAAAGGATATTCGGCGATAGAGATTATGAAATCTTTGAAAAAGATATTAAAGAGAAGCGGGGAAGTGGAAAAGAAAAGGACTCGGGAGGAGTAGAAACGGGGAATAAGGATGAGGAAAGCTAGAAAGGAAGAAAATTAAGAGAAAATAGTGGAAGAGGGAGAAGAAAAACAGGAAACAATGGGGAAGAGAGATAATGAGCAGGAAAAAATAAGAATAAGGTATAACGAAAAAGAACAAGGAAGAAGAGACGTTGATGAAGCTTAAAAATTATCAAGTAAGTGTCAAATAACGAAAAGAAAGAGGAGGTGAAAGAGAAAAAAAGTTGGACTGCGGTTAAAATGTAGGTGATGAAGAGGTTATGAAGTATTTTTTTTTGGACCCACAGTTTTAGGTGGGTTCCGAACCACCGGGAAGTGATTTTACAGCAGAGTATAGGTAAAAGGTACAAGGGCGACTAAGGAATGTTGGAGAAGTCTAGAAATTAGTAAGAAAGTGACAGTTAACGAAAAAAAGGAGAAGTAGAATGGGAAGAAAGGAAGTTTGACTGCTAAAAGGGAAATAATAAAACAAAAAAGAGCGTTTAGGGTACGAAAGCCCTGATGGAACACTTGTGATTTCCAGACGTTAAGCTCCCCTTCGATATCTCAGAACATCGTCACATGGGGATCTCCCTTCAATCTTCATTTTCTTCTAGCAAACCTCCTTGTGTCATTCGTTTTCTTCCTCTTTTTCTGCCTCTCCTTCTTCTCCTCATCCTTATCTTCATCTCTCCTTCCCACACACTAATCCACTGAGAGGTTCAACGTCCTCAAGACAGTAATCTTTCCACTGAAGATGTTATTTCTTTTCGAGCTCACTTTTTTCTGAGTAGGGTCTTCTTTTTTCAGTTTTCTATATTATCGTCACGGATGGCGTTGATTTCTCTAGAAATTGAATGGGTCAATAATAATAATTGTACTAACTGTCGATAGGCCGATCAATAATAATTCAATAAATAAATGAACACTTATGAAGCACAGTGTCTGTTACAGTATTTGATAATCACAATAATAGCACTGAGTATTCTGCCACAAAGAAGGATATCTATTGTCAAAGAATTTACCACATAAACTTATCATTAATTTAATATGCATAATCACAATGCCTATACTTTTCTTGCATTGTGAAATTATTATTATATTTATCTACTTTTTTTATTGTAAATGTAGTTATTTTTCTTAATACTGTGGGTTAAGTGGAAGAGAGGCTCTTATGCCTCAACTCTGCCCACAGAACTTATGTTGCTTCAATAGAAGACAATTATCCATCTATCTATTTATACTGCCACTTGTTACGATACAAACGTGAAGGACGTTTTAACAATAATTAAACTACTGTTCACAAGGACTGGTCCTTATATACTGTTTGAAAGTATCCAGAAAGTTCTGGAAACTAATAACATGATCTGGAACATTCTGACAAATTCTTGAATATTCTAGAACTACATTTGACGAATAGGCGAGAAAAAGACTGGTGAGACATCGAGGAAAAAGAGAAACAACAAGAATTAATTTACTATGCCTTTGCAGTAGATGTTATCAATGAGACCGGAAGCACTGTTGACAAAATGAGTAGCGCAGAATAATTTTTTTCTTCTTTCTTGCGTTCCTAACAATATCGATTTAATAAATTTTAAAACCCAATACAAACACCACTTGAAAAAAGTTATACCCGTATTTATAACATTCTGTAAGTGAATCTGGACTCAAGGGATTCTTGAAACGCATTCAACAATTATTATTATTAACTATTGAAACACATTTCAGAATCTCTCGAGTGAAGATTCACTGAAGGACAGTTCATAGATACGGCCCTTAGTCTACGAAGTAATAACAAAAGAAATAAATTCTTTCAGAAGCTCACCAGTAGCTTTACGATCTTTGAAACAATACACAATTAATTTATGATCCACTCAGGAATTATTTCCAGCTATCTATTTGACCATTTCATTGCTGCTTGATAACCTTGAAACTCAACTTCGCATAGTCCTTCAATTTTCACAGCTAAATCCGAGACGTCTTCATCGCAAAGTTACTCTGTCAAGTGCAAAACTTCATAATCGCTGCCGATTGTCTCAAGTGTTACGGACTTCGCGCTTTGGACTTAGCCGTATAGGTACTTCACTGGAAATAGCTAGCTATAGTGGGAGTATTATAGTATATCCATAGGGTTTGAAAATATCGATTTAGAGATAAAATAGAAGAAAAAAAGAAGGAGGATGAGGATGATAAGAAGAAGGAGAAGGAGAAAAGAAGGAGAAGATGGAGAAGGAGGAGAAAGATGAGATGGAGGAGAAGGAAGAGAAGAAAGAGGAGAAGGAAGAGAAGGAGGAGGAGAAGTAAAAAGAGGAGAAGAAGTAGAAGGAAGAGGAGGAAAAGAGGAGGAAGAGGAGAAGGAGGAGAAGGAGGAGAAGGAGGAGAATGAGGAGAAGGAGGAGAAAGAGGAGAAGGAGGAGAAGGAGGAGAAGGAGGAGAAGGAGGAGAAGGAGGAGAAGGAGGAGAAGGAGGAGAAGGAGGAGAAGGAGGAGAAGGAGGAGAAGGAGGAGAAGGAGGAGAAGGAGGAGAAGGAGGAGAAGGAGGAGAAGGAGGAGAAGGAGGAGAAGGAGGAGAAGGAGGAGAAGGAGGAGAAGGAGAAGGAGGAGAAGTAGGAAAAATTATTTTTCAAATTCTCAATCTACTCATATGATTCTATGGTTGGCAGTCTCAGTGCATCACTTTCATAGGAGAACACACCTTGAACAAGCCTTTCAGAATAGAAATCTATCAACTCAATGATAATAATTACTGAAGTTGTCCAAAAGAATACGACTTCAATTATTATTGAAGTACTGCACTTTGAAAGAATTTAATCTTTGATAGACAACCGTCTCAAGTCGAAGCAGTCATACCACTCCAATACGCTTGAGGCAATGGTAATAACAATAACAATAATAATAATTGTCAGTTGGATTGAATGGATTGAAAAATCCAGTAATGCATTCGAGACGGTAGCGCCGGCTTTGATCTCGTGTTTTGTCTTGAGGAGAGTAGTTGGAAAGAGAGGAAGGGTGGCGATGAAGAAGTAAAAAGAAAGAGAAGAAGGAGGAATAGTAAAGAAAGGAGAGAAAAAATTAAAGGAAGTGGGAGTGGTACAGAAAAAACAAGTAGAGGGAGAGGGGTTGGTGAAAAAGTAAAAGAAAAGAAAGTAAGAAAGAAGTCAGAAAAAATGAAGATAGAAGGAGTGGTACAGAAGAAAGTAGGTAGAGGGGAAGTGATGATGAAGAAGTAGAAAGAAAGAGAGGAAGAATGAAGAATGTCTATAGTGGAGAGAGAAGAGAAAATAGAAAAGGAAGTGGGAATGGTTCATAATAAAGATAGGTGAAGGGGATGATGAAGAAGTAGAAAGAAAGAAAGGCGAGGAGGAAAAGGAGAAAAAAATTGAGGATGTGGGAGTGGTACACAAAAATAATTCCTGAGGCAACTGCTGTTAGAAATCGAGATCGACTCTCTGCTTTGAGTTCCCGACACATAAGTCAAAAGTTTACTCTTGCTTTGGATCAGAGAGGGAAAGAATGAGAGAAATAGACCGAGGAAGAGGGAGTGAAGGAGTTGAAAAAAGACAAAAAATTGAACTCTTAGTAGTAAGGTGGCTTCTGTTTGATATCGAGATCTACTCTCCTCTTTGAGTGACCGACACATACATCAGAAGGTTTATTGTTTCTTTGTGTGGGAGAGGGAAAGAATGAAAGAATGAGAAAGAGTGAAGAGGAAGAGGGAGTGAAGGAGATAGAAAGAGCGGAAAAGAGACATAAAATGTCGACTCACTCGTTCCGATTGTTGTATTATTTCAGGTACGAGAAGAGAAGAGGGAGTGAAGAAGAGAAAAAGAGTTGAAAAGAGACAAGAAATTACCACTTACTCATGTCAACTGTTGTATTATTTCAGGCACCCCATCATCACTTTTTATTAGGTAGCTGAAGACTCACAGAGT
Source organism: Conomelus anceps (assembly GCA_948455865.1). Taxonomy (NCBI): domain Eukaryota; kingdom Metazoa; phylum Arthropoda; class Insecta; order Hemiptera; family Delphacidae; genus Conomelus; species Conomelus anceps. The sequence continues at coordinate 14,238,960 of OX418227.1, read as the reverse complement.
TTTTAGACCTCGTAAAAGCATTCCACAGAAATTAATTAACTTCAACCCAGTACGAGATCGTCAAGAGTGGTGGGCTACCTTTGGGTTCTACTCTATCTCCCACATCTTTTTTTATCTCCAATTTGAATCTCTTTACCCTTTTTTAAAATTCTGCACTTTTTCTCCCAAATTCGATTTCAACCGCGAGCACTTCCAATGTGTGCATTTGCACTATTCGGTTCAAGCTGCAAAGAAGAATCCACAAACTGGAGAATTGCCACTGGAGTTCCAGGCGAAATTCGTTTGAAAGGTTTGTCTAGCCACATCAGCTGGATAATATCGACTGCTGGATTGGGATCATGGTGGATTAATTGAAATTCCAGCGCACAGATAGAATTCTAGTAGCACTCTTGAGTAAATATAGTTGGTAAAGTGGAGCTTCGGCGTTTTTTGTCAGGAACAGAAAGTAAATTCTGTCTCTACTCTTTCGTTTAATCACTGGAGTTCCTTTTTGTCACTTAATATTTTTGTGGGATGAAACTCGGCTCATGCTGAATTTGATTAAAAGACTGTACATTAGGGGCTCTGATAATATTTATATTTTGTATTGGCGTTCTCATTGAATAATATGGATGGTTTATCATATATTCTTATTATATTAATAAAACTTGAATTCGTACTTTGATATTATGTTATTTTCCTCAATATTGATATTTTACATGTTTATTTTGTGTTAGCTATTAAGAGGGTATAGGAAAATTATATTTATTCAAGAAAGTGATATTTTTTCGTCAATTATTTTGCGGAATATCGGTTTTCAAAGCTCACATTTTGCAGGGTTTTTACAATTAATCTCCACTGTGAGTGAATTAGGACTTTCAATATTTTTTATTACTAAAATTCATATCACTTTGGATAATGGCATGTTCTTAGTTTTTTCAAAATAAATTCTTGAAAACCATAGAATGTAATAAGATTTTCAAGAATATTATACTTTAAAGAACCTTGATTGAAAGAACCTTGATCTAAAGAGCCTATGATTGAAATTTATAAA
>OX418227.1:14216869-14237727 GCA_948455865.1 Conomelus anceps | reverse complement strand
ATGCTTTATAAATCCTTTAAAATAATTTGTTTATTCATTTTTATTGACAGAATAACAATGAAGTAAAGATGCAACGAAGTCCAAAGCTAATTTTTTCACAAATTTTGACTATGCTACAATGTCCGAAACATGGAGGTTAATTTACCCTAAAAAACAAATTCAACCCAAAAAATTGTTTTTTATATCTTTATTTGAAGGTTAAATATTCAAAGGCTCACTCGAAATTGAACACTAAAAACAGTTGAAAAGATTTTATTAAATTGTTTTTGAATTTTATTGATCCTAAAGTTTATTTTATATTGACTTTCCATTTCTCAACACCTTCAATTTCTTTTTTCTGATCAATATCATGAAAACTAGTCTTGCAATATACAAAACACACCACACACAATAAACAAAACATCCTCAACGAACAACTAAATTTTAAATCACACAAACTTTTTGATCACATTTTACAAAAACCACAATTCTTCTAACCTAAAAACTGGCATCGATGATCAAGGAACACACGCCTCTAAGAATGATTCTCAAAGATTCGAAAGCGCTCGGCCTGCAGAGTAAGTCAATTATACTTATTCTTAATGAATATTTTACTGCAAGTCGTTAAATTCACATGAGAAGTTAATATTAACAACGCAGTTCGTCATGGAACAAGAAATCCAGAAAACTAGTCTTTGACACTAACTTTTCATTCACTTCTTAAATTTGAATTGTTCAATTAACTTCAGTTAATTGATAACTGAAGTAGTTCTAGAGAGCACTATTATTTATTTTTCTATTTATTTATTAACACACAAATACATATTATTTTTTATAGGTATTTGAAGAGAACTTCTAATCAAGAAACTGTTATGAAAAGTCGTTTTTTCAATAATGATACCCCACTATAATACTATGTCTCGGGGTAATTATATTGGTCTATTATATCGCACATTACATTTTCCAATCTCAAATTACTAATTCGTGAGACTGTGTCCTCTTCAGCCTTCTGGATTCATCGACTATCAAGCAGCTGAGTTGCCTCAGAGTTGGGATGGTGGTGAGGTCTGGATTCATGACGGGCAGCAAATCGGCTTATCTCGCTAGATACATATTATGGAATGTGTAGATCCCTGTGCGGGCCACTGATGTACAGTAGAAACAATTAGTCTGGGCGCGTGGCTCTGGTTTCACTACTAGCCGTCCTGTTAAAAGTTGACTGGTTGACCTTGAAGACAGCTGCAGCGTCGCACTAGTTGACCTTGAAGACATCTGCAGCGTCGCACGGGCCACATGTTTTTAGAAATGAGCGATAAACACTCTCCGCGCCAAGGCTGACTACCAAAGGGCCGTGCGCCCAGACTAAGGGCGGGTGTCCACGGACGACTATCGCATGTGGTAAGTGGGTACTACTGACCGGGAATTCGAAGAATGCGTACCACAAATCGCACTCACTGGTGTCCATGATGTGGTATGTGGCGGCTGCTGTTGTGCTACTTATTACATTCTATATATATATTCAAAAGAATGTGTTTTATTATTTTCAACAGCATGAATTTTCAAATTTCTATATTAACATTGGTCTATTACCCTGCCTACGCTCGCGATGTTATAATGTATTGTGTATTCATTTAATTACCGCCCGCAATATATTATAAGATCTGTAAGATGGGGTGGCACTATTCCTTACAAAACAACCTCTCAATAACGAATACCTCTCTATGGCGAATTTTTTATCAGAATAATCGACTTCGTTATACAGAGGTTCAACTGTCCTTCGTCCAATCGTAATAAGTAAGTTATCGTTGAAATTTGCATAAAATATGCTAACTTTGTTTTCTCTTGGCATCTTTTTGAAAAATAACAAGTTTTCGTAAAATTTGGCATCAAATAATTGAAACGGCCACCACTTTGGAATGGTTTAAAATTTTCAAGAGAATTTTGTATGAAAATTTGTTTCTAATAACAAAAATATTTATGCAAAATTTCAACATTGTATCTCAAACAGTTTTTAAGTTATGAATTTTTTGTAAACAACATACAGACAAACAGAAAACCAAGCATCGTAGGTAGATCCATGTTTATTTTGTAAAAATCATTTGTCTCGACCTAAGGAACAATTTGTAATAAAATGTTCCAGCTAGTTCTGGGACACTTTGTATATTTTATAATATGATTAGGCCTTTCAAATGATAACAAAAAGAAAACTTTTACTCTACTGTTTTTGTTTCATTAATTTAGCTTGTGTTTATATTTCACCACATAGGCCTACTAGATAGTTACACATCATTATTTCATTTTGCTTATAAATAAGTTATTTTACAACAATGTTCAACATTTCTCCACCTTCTCTCCACTTTCTAGTGACTCATATCCCGGGACCATGATAGTGCACACATCTTCCCATGCTCCATGTTTAGAATGTTTATTGGAGTATTCTGGTAAATGAAAATTCCAAAGCGCCGGTCTACACTCAATTTCTATAATAAAACGTTCTGTGTCAAATTCAACCATATTTATAACAGCAAATATAATATACGCGCACAAACACTGGGACAGAACGCAGAAAAAGTCGTCCAGACGACGAGGGAAACAGGCTGCGACTACCACAGAAGCTAGGGGACAGTGGTATGCACGGCGAGTCGGTACCACTAGCGCACCTCATAAAAAACCTACGACAAAACGCGTGGTCCGTGGACACCGATAGACGCGACTGCCATTGTTTCAAATGTACTGACTCGGAGCTGCGTTTCCGGACCGACAATTCCAAAAATTGTGGTAACTACGTCCTTCTGCGATTGTCGTCCGTGGACACCCGGCCTAATTGTTTCTACTGTACCACGGTGCAATAACCATGTTCCTTACTTTATTGTGAATTTTTTTATTTTGAAATCTCATCGATGACCCTTAAACGGCACACCCCCAGAGCTGGATCCCGTACATCCAAATTGTTTTTAAAATGTGGTTGTACAAGATTATCTTATTTTCCAAGAAAATATTTGGTTGGCGACCTAGCAACCAATACAATTATCTGTATTTGACTTAAAGTTGTTTTCGTTTGATTTTAATGTGCTCCTTTCATTAATTTAAATACAACATTCAACGTCATCCCCAGATATTTTGCAAATTACGAAGATGAAGATTTTCACAAGGAATTCTATGCCCATTTAGATTGATGTTAATTCGTTTAGTAATCTTTCTATTTTGTTAAATTGACAAACAGTGATTTATGTTCATTCAGCTTTATCCGTTATTTTTATTTTCCATTGGTATAATTGAATAATAGCTTCTTGGAGAGTGATAGATTGATGTTTCTTAAATAATGGCCCCTGTAGTCAGCAGAACAGTGTCATCAGCCAATTTAATGTTGCAACTGTGATGCCATCAGATTGTGGAATATCACATAACATCTTGAATGAGTCCAAAACTGATTCGTTACTCACAAACAAAGGTGAACAAAGGGATAAAACCAAATAAGAAAAAATAAAAACAACACTTCATCTACCTCACAAAGTCATAAAACAATTACACAACAACACTGCACTGTGCTGGTGGAATTCACATGTTATTTTCGTTCAGATATTAGATAACAGTAGGAAGCCTATAAGCGACGTTGACCTTGAAATTTTATAGCCAGCTTGAACTTGATACTACTTTTAGTTGTTTGGTTGCAAGCGGCTAGAGAAAGAACCCGGACTATAAATAAAATCTACTTACCGTGAGCTTACACTGGACTTTACAGGCTTTAAGCATTATACTGTGAGAAGTTTACTGCTGACAAAATGCTATAATTTACTGCGGTAGGAAATTTCTTAAGTGACAGAAGAGCGTGGCTTCGTTACGGAAAACAGAATGAAGGACTTGAGAGAAAGAATAAGAGAAGACAAAAGTAGGAAGGATGATGAGGAGGAAAGAGAGGAAATGGAGGAGAAAGAGGAGAGAAAGGGTGAGAAGAAAAAGGAGAAGGCGGAGGAGAAGGAAATGGAGAAAGTTGACGAGGAGTAAGGAAAAAGAAGAAAATAAAGATGATGGCGTAGAAGATGAAGAGAAAGAAAAGAGGAAAGAAATAAAAGAGAATACGAGAGGTGGAGGAGGATGATGAGGATGAAGAGGAAGAGGTGGCGGATGAAGAGAAGAAGTTAAATGAGATGGAGGGGGGAAGAGTAGGAGGAGAAGGTGACGGAAGAGGAGGAGGATGAGGAGTAAAAGGAGGAGGAGGAGTAAGAGGATGAGGATGATCAGGAGGAGAGGGAGGAGAAAGAGGAGAAGTAGGCGAAGGAGGAGAAGGAGGAACAGGAGGAGAAGGAGGAGAAGGAGGAAAAGGAGGAGAAGGAGGAGAAGGAGGAGAAGAAGGAGAAGGAGCAGATGAAGGAGAAGGAGGAGAAGGAGGAGAAGCAGGAGAAGGAGGAGAAGGAGGAGAAGGAGGAGAAGGAGGAGAAGGAGGAGAAGGAGGAGAAGGAGGCGAGGGAGGGGAAGGAGGGGAAGGAAGAGAAGGAGGAGAAGGAGGAGAAGGAGGAGAAGGAGGGGAAGGAGGGGAAGGAGGAGAAGGAGGAGAAGGAGGAAAAGGAAGAGAAGGGGGAGAAGGAGGAGAAGGAGGAGTAGAAGGAGAAGGTAATGGAAGAGGAGTAGGAGGTGAAGAAGAGGGTGGAAGAGAAGGAAGAGGAGAAAAAATGGAAAAGAACATGAAGTAGAAGTTGGTGGCGTAAAAGAGGAAGAATAAAGAGAAAAACAAGAGTAAAACAAGAATAAAGAGAAAAACAAGAGATGGAGGAGGTTGAGAATGATGATGAAGTGGAAAAGGGGAAGGGGAAGGATGAGTAGGAGGAGGAGTAGAAGAAGGAGGAGAAGGAGAAGGAGAAGGAGGTGGAGAAGGAATATGAGAGGGAGGAGGTGGAGAAGGAGGAGGAGAAGGAGGAGGAGCAGGAGGAGGACGACGAGGAGGAGTAGTAGGAGAAGGAGGAGGAGGAAGAGAAGGTTGTGGAGGAGGAGTATGTAATTAAATTTAAACAAGAAGAATCTATTTAGGTTCTTCTGGTAATAACTTCTAATTCAATTATTTAGACTAGAAAAAAAACTGATCTTTAGCCTTAGTACTAGTAGCAGTTATATTAGATAAAAAAAAAAGGAAGAGGAGGAGGAGGAGGAGGTGGAGGACAAAAGAGAAAAATAAGTAGAAGAAGAGGAAGAAGAAGAAGAAGATGGAATGTAGGAGTGAGGAGTAGAGAGTGATCAATGGGTCAACTAACACTTTTAGCCTTGCCTCTTCTAAAGGATCGTTCAACAAACCAGAGAATAAAACAAATCACCAAGTAAAAGAGAAAAGATTTAGGCGGAATTTAAAAGCCATAACTTTCGGGTGCATCGCTATCAATCTAGCAGCTTCTTTTTTTCTTCTTTCTCCTTTTCCCCTTTTCTTCTTGTTCTTCTTCTCGTTTTCCTTCTCCTCATCTTTCTCCTTCTTTTTCTTGTAGCTGCTTTCGGCAACTAAAGAGTAAAACAATATTATCGCTGCTTCGTTTCTATTTAATCAGGTTTCTAAATAGTTCCTTCATAAGCCGGTTCATTTTGAAATAAAATAAATTTATGGGTATCCATTTCATTTTCAAGGTCGTTTTGTAGATAAAAAAGATTTAAGTTCATTAGTTCCCGAAACATTATCGGCTCCAAATAATTGGTTCAGAAGAAATTCGTATTAATTTTATCTACGAAAATGTATGAGTTATTCGACTTCTAGGTATTTGATAATCTTTTAAAATAAAACTTGTCAATAAATTATTTAAAGGGGAATTCTGACTAGAGAAGTGTTCATTAATTGGGTAAATTCCAGGTCTTAGACTATCGTTCAAAATAACGTATCAATAGATTACTGTAAGAAAACTCCGACTAGAGAAGTGAATCAACCCATAAATTTAATAGCCTCAGATAAGAAAAACATTTCAAGATCATTGATCACTTACAAAAGTAATTAGAAATCAATACCTCCAGCCTGTTTATCTAATCTGGAAACCAATTACAGTTTTTACGAAAAGTGAGGTTGTATTCCTGGGAAGTGGTTAATTTTACTAGTTCTTGAGATTGCATTTCGCTTCTAGAGAGGAGCGTCATCAGCTGAATCGATATCTCCAGCCTGTTTATCCAATCTGGAAACCAATTAGAGCTTTTATGAAAAGTGAGGATGTATTCCTGGAAAGTGGTTAATTTTACTAGTTCTTGAGATTGCATTTTGCTTCTAGAGAGGAGCGTCATCAGCTGATTTACAATGCAGGAGCAATTAAAGCATTAAATTTGAATGTGAACTAAAACTACTCGAATCATCCTAAACCAACCACGTCCAAAGGTTTTTATCAATTTGTTGACTATTTATTGGTCTTGAATAATAAGACTTGAAGTTGTATCAATTTGTCCTAGAAAACTATTTCTTGAAATTTCATGAGACAGATGCAACCTATAAACTCTTATGAATACTTCTAAAGATTGATTTTTTTGGAGGATGAATCCCACATAGATCTAGAGACCTATAGATCTAGACCTCATATTGATGAGTTGGACCTACAGATTTAGGTAGACTATCGGGAAAGTGATTTTAAAGCAGAGAACAGATTTTTATTTTCTGGCCAAGTCCAATCGGTCACCCTTACAAAGAGATCCAAGGGGTTTGTAGCTTATCTTTTTCTGACTGAACCAGATACTAGTCTACAGTAGAAACAATTAGTCTGGGCGCACAGCCGTTTGGTAGTCAGTCATGGCGAGGGGAGTGTTTATCGCTCATTTCTAAAAACATGTGGCCCGTGCGACGCTGCAGATGTCTTCAAGGTCAACTAGTCAACTTCTACAGGACGGCTAGTAGTGAAACCAGAGCCACGCGCCCAGACTAATTGTTTCTACTGTACTGGTCTCCGAACCACCGGGAGATGATTTTCCAGCAGAGAACAGAGACTTTTTTTGCAGGCCAATCCAAAACGGCCACCTTTACCAAAAGGGCCCAGGAGTCCGTAGCTCAACTTGTCTGATTGAATAGATACCTGATACGGCTCGCGACTATCACTTCCCTCATTCTATGGCTTTGATTCTATTGTAGGATGTATATGTCTTGTCGTCAATAAATCAGTCCAATTTTATATAATATCAGTCGAATTGAAAGTATCATTTTCGAGAATAAATAAACTTATTATAATTTAAGGGTACTCAAACACCTACTCACCGTTAGTTCGATTTCTCCTTTACAATGACCAGCTGTATCCTAAAAAAAAAGAAAGAAAGGAATAAATGATGAGCTTATTAAAAAATAAATTACAGAAATACAATAAAAACAATAAATATTATATCAAATCAATTTAATACGGAATATCTTCTTTCCTCGTGCAGAATAATTTTTTTCAAGATTCTGTGAAAATTTATCACAAGTTTTAATTCTAATTTATTTGAATTCAACTCACTCAAAATCATAAATACACAGAAAAAACAACTGAGAACAACAATAATAAGCATTTTAAAAAATAAAGATTCGAAAACCATTCTCAGAGAAGATCGTGTAGGTTGGGGAGTATAATATAATAGGCTATAGTATTAATATGCGAGGTTTCTGGAATATTATAATTATCAATAATTTTAACTTTTCATGTGAAATTTAACGACATGCAGTCAAATATTTGTTAAGAATAAGTATAATAACTCACTTAAACTGGCCGAGTACTTTCGAATCTATGAGATCCATCATCAGAGGCTAGTACTCTAGTACTCGGCCAGTTTAAGTGAGTTATTATACTTATTCTTAACAAATATTTGACTGCATGTCGTTAAATTTCACATGAAAAGTTAATATTAACAACGCAGTTCGTCATGGAACAAGAAATCCAGGAATATCAATAATTACTTCCATAACATAGAATCAAGGATATATTATTGTGATATGTTCTGAAATTCAGAATAATATAGGCTATCCTGCAAATACACGTATGTATCAAAAATATATTCTATAAATGGATTGAATAATACTGAAAGTTTTCAACCCTTGTACAAAACCATTTCTTTTAAGATTAAATTGTGTTCCAGGATACTTATATTTTGAACAAAAATAATTTTAATTGAAAACTCAATTTTTAAATACTGATAGCAGTATTGATATTCTTGGATTTCTTGTTCCATAACGATCTGCGTTGTTAATATTAACTTTTTGTTGTAAATTTAGCGACTTGTAGTCAGTTTGACTAACTGAAGTAATTAAACTGACTGCAAGTCGTTAAATTTACAACAAAAAGTTAGTATTGACATCTTAATCCGATGTTGGGAAAAAATAATTTATAATTAAAATATTTCAGAAACATCAGTTGATTAATACAAAATCAAGATAGCATGAATAAAGGTAATGAAAAAATAGGATAGAATAAAAATGTATATAGTAATGAAAAAAGTAACATCATAAATAGAATAAAAGAAATAATAGGTCTGAGATGACAAAATATCCTAGCACAAAGGTGCTATTGTGTAGTAGGATGATTGACAAATTGATAAAAGAAGATTGCACCAATTCCAATTGACCTTGACTTTGAATTACGGTGGCTGAAAGAGCTATCGATTTCTTCTTTACTTTCATTTTCTTTTCAAATCTCCTTCTTACTTTTTCTTTTTTTCTATGTCTCGTCAATACTGTCAAATTGTTACTTTTATTCTTTTTTTTCTACTTCTCACTCTTCCTTTTCTATTTTGTCCTGTTTCAATTACCTATTTCTTATTGTGTGTGAAGATACGGGAATTGAGTTGAAGACTCTATAAGTAAGTGTGAAGGTACGTCCAAACGTGTACACTTTTTCCCGTAGAGCACTCTATACTCTACCTAGATTAATCTAGCTCACAAGAGTTTTTTGTAGAAATAATTATCTTGCTTTCGATCTTTTGATTGCCTTTTAATATTTAATAATGTGGCAGAATTGAGTTCAGTAAAATAAATATCACGGAATGAATATTTCACATTGAAATTGTACAGAATATGTTGTACAAACTTATGAATGATTAGTTATAAGTTGCAGTGGTAGTATAGTAAGATTTAATATTGAATAAATAATACAGTTAGTGTATAATAATTAATTCAGTTAAATTAATAAATAATTTAATTGAATAAACAATGCAAGGATAAGATCAACATTGATTGATAGACCAATAATAGACCAGAAGGAAGCTAAAATTGATGAACGTGGAATACACTTGACGCTTTATTGCAACAGCAGCTATTACTTACTTTTACTTTTACTTACAGCAGCTTTAGTTTTATTTGCTGAACAACATTGTGCTTTCTCAAACTCAAGGGAGTCTTATTAAACTCGACAGGTTTATTTAGTCTCCTTGAGCTGAAGGAGCCCTCAAGGCAGTCATATAATTATAATTATACTGGTCATATAATCCTTTACATTAAAGTTACAATTTAGCTTTTTTTAAATAAACAATATAAAATGGTATAGAAAGGCTTGTATGGTTCATAATATAATATTATTGAAAAATTTTAAAGTTAAAAATGATTAAAGTTATAATTGTTTTGTATAAATATTTTGTAATTAATAATGGTAATTAAGATTAATATTGCCATTTATTTATTATATTTATAAGAGCACTATTATATTTTTTTTCTCCAAAGGATGAAGCCCACATAGGTCTGAGACCTGTGCTTGGGTAATGAATTGGATGATAGTAATTGATAGAATTGGACCAACAGTTTTAGGTGGGTTCCAAACCACCGGGAAGTGATTTTACAGCAGAGAACAGCGTAATTTTTGCTGGCCAATTCAATCGGTCACCGTTACAAAGATGGCCTAGGAGTTTCGCAGCTTATCTCTGATTGAACAGATACCTGATACGGTCTAGACCTATCTATCTTGGGAAGTGATAGCCGTGAGCCGTAGCAGGTATCTGTTCAATCAGATAGAGATAAGCTGCGCTCTTCTGGGCACTCTTTGTAAGGGTGACCGATTAGATTGGCCAGCAAAAATAATCTGTTCAATCAGATAGAACTGCGCTCTTCTGGGCACTATTTGTAAGGGTGACCGATTAGATTGGCCAGCAAAAAGAAATTGTTTTCTGTTATAAAATCACTTCCTGGTGGTTCGGAACCATCCTAAAACTGTAGGTCCAGCTCATCAATCACAATCATGCAACTCAGGTCTCAGACCTATGTGGGCTTCATACTCAGAAAAAAAATATCTATCTAACATTGAACCAAGAATATTAGGTTTTTTATTATGTTTGAACTGTATTGCACCAGCGAACAAGGCTTATTCTTCTGCTGCTTGGTGCCAAATATTCTCAAGGAAACATTTTTTTATGTAATTACTCTAATAAATTAGTTGTATCAATTTCTGTTTGTATTTTTTTCTAATTTGTGGCAGTGGAGGAGTTTGAAAGTATTTGAAAGAACCATTGAACCATTTATAATAAAATATTGAATAAAATTATTCACATCAGAATAATATGAGATTTAAATCTGTTGAAAGCAGAAATTTTTCTACTCAAGTTCTATTATAGCATTTAAAACATACAATAATAAACCATAAGGAGGCTAAAATTGATCAATTTAAAAGTCCATTTATGAATAAAAACAATTGAAATCCACACAATCTAGTTCATTTGCCTTTGCCTTGGTGAAAGTTAAAAGACAAAACATGGTAAACAATCCATAAGGGAATATATGGTCGTAATATTGGTAATTGGTGGATAATTTATAGATGTTTCCTCTACAGAAAGACATCAGGTAAGTCTCAAAGTAATAAAGTAATTTTCGCCAATTTCGAATAATTATAGATTATGATAATTCACCGGAAAAACAACAGATCTACAGTAATATTTGAACAAGTACATTTTAAAGAAACTAAACTTCCAATTTGGGAAGGTAAAAGTGTAATAATTGAGTTAGTGCATAATGAAGATTACTCTACAATTATGAAGATTATTGTGATTATCAATGAGTACCTACTCACATCTGAACATATTCTGTATAAATAATGTTTTCAGCAAATATGGAAAAATGTAGTCATAAATATAAAATTGCTTTGTCAAAGATTCAGTAAATATTGAAAAATGCTGTGCAGAAATAGCTATAAAGAATATTGTAATTTCCAATGAATCAGTTTACTCATTACACCTTGCCATAAGTGGATTATATTTCCTTTAATGTAAGAAAATTAAAGTCATAAAGTAAGCATTTCGGTGAGAACTGTAATAATATTCCAATAAATAATAATAATTAGCGTATATTGGTGGGGAAACACTTTCGGGTAGCTCCACCTCCCAGTTTAAGCCATGTTATGGGTAACATATGTAATAATAACAGTAATATGACAATAAAACCATCATCATACATAGCATACTTTTATCTTAACCATAAAATGTGGGTAATATGTCTTAGAAAAACATAAGAATAGCAGCCAATACAGCTAATATTTTCTATTCATATGACAATGAGAGCATATCCATTATTTGGCAATCCTTAATTATTTAAATAACACTCTCACGGCCGGTTGCACGAAAGCCAATTAAATAAGGAGTTTAATGTCAGTTAACTAACCGTTGTAAGTGTAACGGGTTTATTTCTGTTGCACAAAGATCCATTAGTTGATTTTCGTTAACCGAACGGGCACAATCTGGGTACACTGTAATTTGATCAACAGCTGATTCTGAAGTTGAGATAAAAGATGAATTAGAATCATTTCATTGTGAATTATTTGAATCATTATTCAACTCAATATTACTATATTCTTAATAGATTTTATTCATTTTGAAAGGTTTTTAACACCTACGACCTATTTGCAGTTCCGTGTTCTGGTATAATAAACATCACCTATAAAATGGAACTTAACGGGCATTAGTGAATTTTAATGATCGGTGATCGGGCGGTCAAATATCTTTTACGCCGGTTAACCTAATAGGTGTTATCGCTTGTAATTGTCCTCTGTGCAACTAAATTCTGTCCATGTTTAATTTTCGTAGAATGACGTCATTCTACGGGGATTAAATTTAATTGGCTTCCGTGCAACCAGTCGTTAGAATTTATAATATAAGATATTTTATGTTAGAAATTTAAACATGGATATAATAGTATTATACACCAATACCTATAAATACATTTTTTATAAGTGAATGTAGTGGAATTCTATTTTCATGCCATTAACTTTCTTCGAAAATTGTAGAATTGAATAAAATCCTGTAATTATTCATCTTGAAGATTCATTTAAGTTCATTATTATAAATTACATTGATCTAATGTAACAGCGGTTAGGTGTATGAAAAGAGTAAATAGATTAGATTCATGTAGGCCGTTGTTCAAGAGACTTGGGCTCTTACCCGGCTTATATGTGTATGAAGTTACTTTATATGTAAAAAAGAGTGATATTAACCAAAATCTTGACGTACACGATTATAATACAAGAAGCTGAGGAGATTATCACTTGTTAAGTCACAATAATAGCTTGTACAAACAAAAACCTAGTTATATTGGTAGGAAACTCTACAGCAAGCTACCGCAGTTTCTAAAGAGTCTTGAAAATATAGAAACATTTAAAAAACAATTGAAAATATATTTAGTTGATAAAACTTTTAAAGTGAACAAGAGTTCCTTTCACATCAAAATTAAGCCTCACCTCAACTAATTGATGTAGTAATAATTTTGGTAACTATTGTATAAGATAGTATAATTGTTCATATGACCTGTCTTATACTCTTTAACTGGAGTCTCCAAGACCTAATCTATAACAAAAAGAGAAAAAAAAACTTCTTCTGAACTTCCATAGCAGGTCACTGTTGTAAGTAATAATAATAATAATAATATCGTGTGACCTGGCTGGCTCAGGTCTGGTGTCAGAGTTATCAGGTCGCACCTGAATAAGTTCAGGGCCTCTGACATGACTTAACGACTGTTTTTAGGCAGCCGGGACCGACAGCTTAACGTGTCCTCCGAAACACGGGAGTGGCCTGAGGTAAAATCTTTCGGTCAGAACTGGGATCGAACCCGGGACCTTTGGGCTAGCAAACCAGCACTTAACCCACTCGGCTACTTACTGTTGTAAGTGAATGTACATCTGACAACCACATTTCAAATCGTCTTCCAAACATAATCGTATCTATTAAAAGCTGTCTCACATTGTAATGACGGCCTACTTGAATCCCAGCATGAATCTGTTATCAAGATTTGCCATCATTAATAATAGTTATTTTAGATTTAGATACAGTTCAAGGTCAAAACAAGATCATCCTTTCGAACTCCATCCTGTTGTTTAACATTTCTAAAGTTCAAGTAAATGTTTTTTAATCCCTGTATAAACACGGAGGGCAGGGAAGTGACAGCCGTGAGCTTTAGCAGGTATCTGTTCAGTCAGATAAAGATATGCTACGATCTCCTGGGCCCTCTTTGTAAGTGTGACTGATGTGATTGGTCAGCAAAGAAGAATGCGTTCTCTGCTGCAAAATCAATTTCTCGGAGTCCGGAGCCCACGTAAAACTGTAGGTCCAACTTATCAATCACCATTATCTAACTCATCAATCACCATGGTAACCACCATAATTCAACTCATTAGCAACTTTTAACACAACGCAAAGGTCTCAGACCTGTTGGTTTGATGTTGGTTTCATCTTCCAAAAAAAACCTTCTTATTGTGTATCTGGGCACTTTAAACATTAAAAATGTGACCTTAAAGAGGATCTTCCCACCAATAAAAGCCATGAGGCTATAAAATGATTTTTTATTCATTTCATTATCTAGCTTATATTATACTTCCTTTTCTTCTTCACCTCCTCTTTCTCCTCCTTCTTCTACTAATATAATTGTCATCCTTCTCATACTCCTCCTCCTTCTACACTCATCCTATTTCTCCACTTTCTCCTCCTCCTCCTCCTCCTTCTCATCCTTCTCTTTTTTTCCTCCTCCTCCTACTTCTCATCCTCCTTCTCCTACTTTCTCTCCTTCTTTCCTCCCTCTTTCTCCTCCTTCTTCTCATTCTTGTACTCCAACTTCTCCTCCTCCTCCTGCTTCTCATCAAACCTCCTCATTTTCCTTCTCCTCCTACTTCTCCACTATCGCCTCTTTTTCTTCTTTCTATTCTTTCTCACCCATCTCCTCGTCCTCCTCCTCCTTCTCCCTCTAATCCTAATCCTTGTACTCTCACTTCTCCTCCTCCTCCTCCTACTTCTCATCCTCCTGCTCATTCCCTTTCTCCTCTTCTTTATCCTTTTTTCTCCTCCTTTTCCTCCTCATTTCTTTCCTTCTCATCCTCCTCTTTCTCCTTTTCCTTCTATTCCTCATCCTCGTACTCCTACTTCCCATCCTCCTCCTCATTCTCCTCCTCCCTTCTCCTTCTACTCCTTGTCCACCTGCTCCTACTACTCATCCTCCTTCACCTTCCCCACTTTCTTCTCCTCCTTCTCCTCTTTTATTTCTCCTTCTTCCACTCTCACTTCTCTTTCTCCTCCTTCTCCTCCTCCTTCTACTCCTTCTTCTCCTCCTCCTCCACCTCTCACTCTTTCTCCCAACTAATATTCATTCTCATGTCCATGGTGTTATGCAAATTTCAACAACACTCAGCTTCTAAAACTTTCACATACCAACTAGACTAAGAGATAGAACTGAATGAACTCACATTTGAGTTGAAAACTTAGGAGGGACAGACATGTCTACTAGTCTAGAAGTCCAGCTGGGTCAGAACCTTCCTACTCACACCTTAACCTTCCCACTTCCAAAGGTCAAGTCAAACTCTGACACATAACAATGTATACAAAGAGTTCTCTGTTTTTGTAGGTTGTACATTGAATTTTCTTCATATTATCCATTATAATTACATGTTGTCAGCTGTGAAGATATGTTCTTTCAAATGCTGCTCATCTTTTTCTAATCTATTCTGACCATGTCCAATTTGAATGTGAGATGTCTCAACTGACATAAATACATGATTACGATATTAATAACTATGGTTTTTATTCAACCAGTGTTATTTTAAAACAGCAAAGGTCATCCACAATATTTTTTTTCGAGTAAATTTTTTTAGTAATATTTAATTTTTAGTGTTGATTAACCCCAATTTTTTGGGCAATATAGCATAATAGACGATTGCCTTAGCTCTATACATTGGAAAATATATGTTGTAAATTTTATCTGGGGTATTTTTGTCCTGCGACAGCTTGTTAAATTGAATGACAAGAAGCTACTTTTTATATCTTACCATGAGCTCTTACTGCCAGATATTAGGTATGCTATCTTGGTATGGGATAATTCATCAAGGCAAAACTTTAATAGGGTGTTCAAGATCCAGAAGAAGCCTATTAGGTGTGTGAAACAGTGAATAGATTAGATTCATGAGGCCGTTGTTCAAGAAACTTGCGGCCAGTTGCAAAAAAGAAAATTAAATTTAACCATTGTAAGATGACGTCATCTCACGGAGCTCAATAGGGAAGTCGTTGCACTGGCTCCGTCAAGTGACGTCATCTTACAGTGGTCAAATTTAATTTTCTTTTGTGCAACTGGCCGTTAGTCTCCTAACTGTACCTTGCTTTTATCAGAGGCCATGAACTTTGTTCAGGTGCGACCTGATAACTCTTAAACCAGACCTGAGCCAGCCAGGTCACCCGATATCATAATTATTTGTTTAATTTCCAAACTTTTTTTTCAAATGTTTTGTTGTGTATTTTTTAAAAGGGAGTTAAATTCATTATTCATGGAAATAAATTTCTGAACAGTTATGACTCCTCCCATGTAATAATAGGATATCATACTTTGTAGTGGTGAAGGTGATATTGTGGAAGATATCCATAATGAATAAAAAGACGAAATTGTAGTTTCGGATGTTACTCCATTATCAATTCTAGCCTACTTTTGTATTGTTTTTCATTGTTACTTTCTAGATGTTCACGGTTTTTAGTTCTTGATTTGATTTTTATTTTTGCTTGTTGCTCCTCCCACCAGGGGGCGCGACTTGTTATGGCCTTCAGCCAATCACAAACCATCTATGAAGGTCAGCCTCTTTCTCGCTTAGCCAATAGCATCATCCCATGTTTAGTATTTATTAATCTACTCTGTACTTTAGTTTTAATTTTTATGAGTCTCAAACAAACTAAAACTAAAGTACAGTGTAGCTTAATATATACTATACACGGAATGACTATTGGCTAAGGGATAGGCTGACCTTCATTGACGGTTTGTGATTGGCTGAAGGCCATAACAGGTCACGCCCTTTGGTGGGAGGAGCAACAAGCAAAAATAAGAATCAAATCAAGAACTAAAAACCGTGATACTGAAGCAAGTAACCAAAAAGAACAATACACAAGTAAATTAGGATAGAATTGAATCATTTTAATTTAGAAAATATCTCTATATTTTTAATAAATGTGGTTGTGACAATTTCGTTTTATTATTCATAATATGATATCATGTTGATAATCAATTGAATACCACAATAAGTGATCGTATCAATGTTTCAACACCCTACAAATACTATGCTATCATTCACTTACACCTTTAGGCCAAACCCGAATGCCACAATCTCACTGAAGGAATGTATGAGTGTGTCATTTAAAAGCCCAAGATACGTGATACAGTGATTTGGTCATTCATGATACGCCTGAATGACATTACAATGCAAAATTGATGCAGCTCAATGACATTACTTTGCAAAATTGATATGCTACATTACACAATAATACTTTCAGACTTATTGTCAGAGCGCTTTACAGATTTACAGCCCATTGTGTTAGTCTACTGTTAAGTCTAAGTCTAACAGTTATCATGTAATATGAATGAACCTTGGATATAATGTCTGAATAGGAAACAGGTACCATGTAAATCTTGGTGATAATAGATATTGAATAGTTTCATAGACACTTGAAATGACTTATCAAGTTTAGTATGGGACTTTGGAATGATGAGATACCGTGTTAAGCCACGTTTCATGTAAGATTACAAAATCATTGAATGATTACAACTTTCTATGGACAAGAATAAAATCGCTGTAGATTGAAATTGAAATGATATGCAGAATTTGAATTGAAAAAGATACATAAATAGGTAAAAATAGAGAAGAATAGTGGACTCTTGTACACTTCTACTGAAACTCTCTCAACTAAATATTTTCTGAATTGTTTTTTAAAATATTTATATATTTTCCAAGATCCTTTAAAAACAGCGGTAGGTTCTTGTAGAGTTTCCCAACAATATAACTAGGGTTTATTTGAATAAGCTACTATTGTGACTCACCAAGTTATAATTCACTCGACTTCTTGTATTATTGTGCACGTCAAGATTTTGGCTTATATCACTATTTTCTACATAAATATGAAGTAGTTTCATACACATATGAGCAAACCAAGTGTTTTGAACAACGGCCTACATGAATCTAATCTATTCACTCTTTTCATACACCTAACAAGTTTCTTTTGGATCTTAAACACCCTATCAAGGTTTTGTTTTGATGAGTTACCCCATACTATGATATATACTATGATAGCATATGTTTTTTTTTGTAGATTACGTCTTGGAGACTCCAGTTAAGGAGTATAAGACAAGTCAGATAAACAATTATACACTAGATACCATAATTACTATATCAATTAGTTGAAGTGAGGCTTAATTTTGATGTGCAAGAAACTCTTGTACACTATAAAAAGCTTTATCAACTAAATATTTTTTCAATTGGTTTTTAAATATTTCTATATTTTCAAAACTTTAAAAACTGCGGTAGCTTGTTGTAGAATTTCCTACCAATATAACTAGATTTTTGTTTGAATAAGCTACTATTGTGACTCACCAAGTGATAATCTCCTCGGCTTCTTGTATTATAATCATGTACGTCAAGATTTTGGTTAATATCATTCGTTTTTACATATAAAGTAGCTTCATACACATATAAGCAGGGTACAGTTAGGAGACCAAGTCTCTTGAACAACGACCTACATGAATCTAATCTATTTACTCTTTCTATACACCTAACCGCTCTCTTTTGGATCTTGAACACCCTATCTAGATTTTGTTGTGATGAATTACCCCTTACTAAGATAGCATACCTAATATGTGACAGTAAGAGCTTATGGTAAGCTGCAAAAAGTATCTTTTGGTAATTTAATCTAGCAAGCTGTTGCAGGCAAATACTCCAACTGAAATTTTACAACATATTTTCTCAACATATGGAGCCCAGTTCATCGTCTATCCAACAAAACCCCTAGAAATTCCTGAAAAAAATTCCTAGAAATTACCAAACTCCTGGACTTCAATTGGAATATCCAAGTAAAAATTACCTGAAAATGCTCGAAAAATCATTATAAAAATGATAAATATAAAAAAAATTCTGGGGGAGGACCTCCTTATCAACTGTTTCATTTCTTGTAAGGGTGACCGATTGGATTGGCCAGCAAAAAGATTCTGTTCTCTGCTGTAAAATCACTTCCTGGTGGTTCGGAACCCACCTAAAACTGTGGGTCCAACTCATCAATCACCGTCATCCAATTAATTATCCACACACAGGTCTCAAACCTATGTGGGCTTCATCCTCCAAAAAAATACAATTTTTTTTCTAGTCTAGTTGATTATCATTTACCATAGTTTGAAAGGCTTTACATTTCACACCAGACTAGCCCTACTTCCTTATTTTTAATGTTATAATTTTATATTGAAATCTATATCTATATTTTGTTTTATTGTATTGTGTGTAATGTGAATAAAATTGAATTGAATTGAATTTACAAACATTTACAAACTCATTTATAGCCCTACTTCCTTTTTTAATGTTATGTTATCCTATATTGGAATCTATATCTATATTTTGTTTTATTTTATTGTGTGTTATGTGAATAAAATTGAATTGAATTCAATTTACAAACATTTACAAACTCATTTATAGCCTCATCTTCATTTGGATAAATCTCCTTATTACTTGAAATACTCTTCCATTCTTGTCTTCTGCCAGTGAAAACCGAAGTAATTGTAAATCTAATCCACTTTCAGCTCAACAATCACCAAATTACGATTACGCGATCAATAATGGACGAATTTCTTGTAAGGAAAGTGCTCTCTAGACGAATGGCTAGTGGTCAGAGCAGTCAATTACCTTCGACCTTTAACGATTCATAATTTATTTAATCCAACAATTGAAGTTGCCTTTCAATCTCAGCACTGAAAAGTAATTCATTGCTAAGTGAGCCGAACTATTCCATAACGGACCACAGACAAGAATGGAAGTAATACGTAATAGAAATTGAGGATGATGGAGATGATGATAATAATAATGGTAACGATAAAAGTATTATTGTGGACGAATTTGATGATGATAATAATAATCGTAACGATGATAATAGTAATTGAAAGGTGATGAAATTGTTCGGATGGTTGCGAACTTTGGTTAGGAGTACCACCTGTTGCTGGAGTAATTCGGTCTTTATTCCATTATTTTGTGAATTGGCTGCTAGGTGCAAAAATGAGGAGTAGGTAGTGATGGTAACGATAATATATCGATGTTTTGGCATCCGATATATCGATATATATTTTCGGAATATCGTATTATTGTATCAGTATTTTATTATTTTTTATTTATTATTTTATATTATAAATATTATAATGATCTTAATTTAAATTTCCTTAAAAGTTTATTTATTCATTTATGCATGATAATAATATAATTTCTACACGTGTTATGGTATTTCTGTATTTCTACCGGCGGTATGCCGGTATCCGTATCCGCTCCGGGGGTATATCCGTCTTCTAAATTTTTATGTGACAGGCCCCAGATGCTTAGCTGTTCCAGTGTTTCTATAGAAATTATAGTATAGCCTAATTTCCTCCATGTTTATGCGGAGTTGACTATAAATAAGTACAGGTAGTAGGCTACAACAGTGTGAAAGCGCATGGTACAGGTACATGGAACCATAGTAACTGGCAGGATCAGTACAATGACAAAAGTTGCAGAGTTTTTAAGATTTAATTTCATTAGTTATTTTTTCAGTTACCTATAAAAATGTACACATAAGAGTATGAAGGCCCTCAAATACTAAATTCATATTGTTTTACTTTGGAAATTATAGGGAACCATTGAATAAAAATAAATTCGTGACCTTCACTTCCAATTGCAGTTTTTAATAAATTATTTTTATTTATTCAAGAACTGCATCAGTGTAGGAGAGTTATGAAATCAGCAATATTGGCAATATTTGAATTGATTTGTTTTGACAGATTGGTTTCTACTTTCTTGCAGATTTGACGCCTAGTGGGACCGGACTCCCCGCGAATTTCAATTCGATATTTTTGATACGATATATTTGAGGTAACGACGTTGTCCCTTCCGATATATCGAGAATCCGATTTGTCGATACCTTGATTTTTTGCCATCATTGAGAGGAGGAGGATGAGTAGGAGGTGATGATTGATGAAGAGAAGGAGGAGTCCTACTAGAGGACAAACCCCTAATCACTCACGATATACAGATAAATGAAACTTGAAAAGAGTTGATCCTCCAAAAAAGTGAAATACTGTATTTAGAAGTTGAAGTATTATGAGAACAATGAACTGATTGAGTACGATTCTGTCAGCTCATGTACGACGAGATGTAGGATGGTGTAAACCTGTAAACGAAACAGGATTCGTAATTAATTAGTAATTGGTGAATTTAAAAACAATTCGCATAGTTCAGATAGTTGAAAACTCATTGAATTCCATCTAAAAATCGCAGCTGTAAACGCCAATTGAAAGAAATGTAATTAGATCACGAAATTAAACAATATAGGTAGCGCTAGGTAGTACTGGGAGTACTGAAAAGCCTAATGTATTTGCTTGTGTTGACACTAGGTAGCGCTAGCGATTCTCCAACTGTACAGTGACTTGATACAGTATCTACACTGTATCCAACTGCTCCAATGCTTTTCTGACT